>JAQGAI010000191.1:0-24953 GCA_034696905.1 Lepidocyrtus violaceus | reverse complement strand
AAAACTAAAATAAATAAAAAATATTAAAAAATATTACATAACTTAAGTCACAGAGGCTCAACTACAGTTTTTGTTATACACACATGAAAATCGTCCACAGAGATGATTCGCTGGTGGAACCCGGACTTTGCAACTTTTCCCTCTCTCCATCTGACAAACTTCTACAAAGTGATTCATGAAAACTGTGAAATAAATACCTTGCTCCAATTTTCAATGAATGGACATGGAGATCCTAATATTGTATGTAGGCTAGGAAAAAAACATTGCTTTTTTTAAAGTCTGCAGCATTTATTTCCGCTCCCTCCCTAGAACAGTCTCTGGTTCTGAGAGTCTTCTAAATCAATAAACATGTTTCATTCAACTGCTTCACAAATCCACCCACATTCAGCCTAGAACAGTATGCCCAGAAGAGTCGGAAATCCTTGATGACATTTCGCCCAGAAAAAAAATACCCTCCCACCAAACCAACGTCATCTCATAAACGTTTTACGAAATTATATAATGGAGCGCGCAAAAGCTTAAGTCATGTTTTACTTAGAATGGGAACATACTATTTAAAACAAAAATATTGTTTGATGGCCATTTTAATTGGGGCAAACAGTAGGTAAAAAAATACACAGTTTTTGGCGTGGGTTTCCCTAACGCTAAGCTGTGCTCTCCCGTATCCCGGATATCATTCCTCCCATTTCATTTTTACAAATGAAACTGGGCCCAGAGAAAAAATAATGTTCCATGGGATAGGGTAGCACCGCACTGGCATTTGGCGCTACCCCTGCTGCTGTGGCTTCTGAGACTAATGACGTTCTCTTGTCAACACTAAACTACAAACGTCCGCATCCTCTTCATCATTCATGGCTTATATGTGTATCCGGATTTAGGTAAACATATTTACCTTACCAACCTACCTACCTAATATCTATTTGAAGAGGGTTTCACTCCCCAGAACTTTCACTAAAACTCAACTGATGAAAGCTGGATGGAACTGAATAGTTCCACGTAATACACGCTCCCATTTATGTATTATATGGCTGATGTTTGCTCGTGAGTGTAATGTTTCCTCAACGGCCGATTATGTTACGATTCCCAGATATGACGGCAATAAAAAATAACATTCCGGTTTTTTATGCTGAATAATCCAGAGCCCGTCATCATCAGTAGTCTACTCCTGCCCATATGTGAATAATTCGGGATCAGGGAAGACAACGTCCACCCTTTTTTCAACAGCGTTTTGGCTACTTTCCAAGTAAGTAAAATATGGAGAATATTTTATGCATGCCGGTCGGTGCATCATGAGATATGTGATGCGGGACGGGGATGTTGGATATTTTATTGAGGATGGAACACCATGCCCGAAAACGGGAAGTAGCAGTATGCTCCTTTCAGGTAAGATGAAACAGTCAGTCAGAACAGAATTGATGATTACATTGCAGAAAGTACAGGTACACATGTGTAATTATTGAAGAAAAAAAACAATTCATGAGATTTGTGCAATTCAGGAGATAAAAAAACTGACTCGATTTTATTTTTAGGCAGCAAGAATAAATTATAAGATTTTTATTGAAAGGTCGGTCTGATGTAGACTCTTCTTGATTTTTTTAATCTGATTTGTAGTCGTTTAATCATCACGTAGTGCAGGGGGAAGTTAGAAAGACCTTTCCAGAGACAATTCATTCAAGACTCATTCAACTAGCCTGAAGTGAAAACTATTTTTTTAAACTTTCTTAACGATAGCAACAAAATAAACCTAAACAATCCAACATTTTTTTTGAGTTGTTTCAAACAAATCCAACAGGACTTTCCCTCAACTGGGAAAAGAAACCCTCAACAGGATAAAACGTCCTAAACAACTTAAACATTGTCTACAGACATTGTTTGGTTCTTTGCATCTTATTTGGTTCATTTATTACGATCCATAAATATTTATTTGACTGTCCCCTTCCATTTCCGTCTTTGAGTGGCGTAATTTTCCAATTCCCCAAAATTACTGGCCATATGCAAAAGTTTTAGGGTAATGTCATAGCCAATATACATGGCCATATGCAAAAGTTTTAGGGTAATGTCATAGCCAATATACATGGCCATATAGTTTCGCAGTGTCCTCGTAAAAGGCAAATGAGTATTTCGACAGAAGAGACAATTTTTTTGCACCCGTTTTCTCCACCCTTCCTCCCCAGTTTAGAAGGGTTTAGAAGACAGGTTTAGAGCAAGGGAAATGGTTGGCAATAAGCAGTCGTAAAGGTAGTTGCTCTCCTACTGCCTGAATAACTGCGATAGGATGTGATTGTTAGTTAATAGCATTTTGAGCCTTTTTATATCCCTTCTGCCCTCTCCTGCCCTACAGAAGGTTCCTCCTATATGCATGCGTTTCCTCCCGGTTCAGGATGATATTAACGGCATAATAAAAATTGCTCCGAGTAGTGACTGGATCCCCCATATCATTCCATCTTATTCTCCCTCTCCCATTACATTCCTCTTCCCTTTTTTGGTAGGCTGTTGCTCCAAACTGTTATTTTTGCAGTACGGCAGGTCTGTTCTGATCTGGCCTGGCCTGGCCTTCCCAATCTCTTTGTCATTATTATCCAAAAAGTTCCAACAACAGTTATGATGGGTGCAATGAATTTTATGATTATCTCTGTAGCCCTCCATAGTTTACTGCAGGATTCCCTAACAAATAAACAGCATATGCGTAGGAATTTAAGTATAGCAGGGCATGTGTCATTCAATTCGAACCCCGTATCTGCGATGGAGAAAAGAAATGTAAAAACAACAAAAAACAAAAAAAAATAGCGGAAGTTCTCTCAAGTAATCCTTCATTTTCACAGCATAGGTACTCGAGTATAGTTGGCTACAATTCATTCCAATGACTGCCAGGCCAACAGTCACTAGAACCGACTTGAGTAAACATTCTTTTTTCTCATTTTGGATTATTACAAAAGGAGACAAGAGAATGGATTGGTTGGGAGAAGTCATCTTCCTCGCCTTTACTTCATCTCCCTCACTCTCCTTTATTCATTCTCTCTACTTTCCAATTTTTCCCATTATCTCCGGTCCCAACCTTGAAACTAGACTTTTGTGAAAAGCCCTCTGCCCTGGAAATAGCAGGTTTCCCTTAAGGCTCTTGGCCCTGCTCCTCTCCTCCTCACTGGGATAATGATGATATTGATGATGATGCAAGAGAAAGATTTCTTTATCGTTAATTTTTCTTACTATTACAGAGTATACTTGGTCACTCCTTCCATTCCTTGGAAGGCCTCCGGGGGCCATCAATTTCAAAAGACGAGAAAAAATACGCAACCCTGCTTCACAATTTTCTACAGTTTTTGCTCATCCGTAATAGAAAGGACTACACACAGACACGCACAACATTTTCCTTCACATGAAAAAAATATAACTTAATTTTATGCTCGAAAGAAGACGAGCATATTGTTAATATTATATTCTTCCAGCCACACTCATCTCTTTACTCCGGTTGAGAGCCAAGCAAGGAGTTGCAAGAAGAAAAACACGTTATACATATTTATACTGCTCCCCGATCACCATTTCAATATAAAAGATTAACGGGAACAAAAGACACAGAGCCACAGAGGTTTTTTCCTTGGCTCACCTACCTTATGGTTAATTACGGCAGTGGGGAAGCCCGTTGTCTTCCTCTCCCTCCCTCGACTCAACTCGATCCCTTCCTGTTTCTTCCTCTCACACCTTATTTTATTTTTTATTTTTGTAAAACAATATAGCCACCCACTTAAGTCTATCTTGAGGGAGATGAAACGCCTGAATAAAAAAGTGAAAGTGTAGAACCAACCAACCAGCCCACACCACAATCAGGACAATCCCATCAATCAGCAGATGAAAACCCAACTGTATGTAACTATACAAAACTTAAGCTGCTTCCTTCTCCGACTTGTTCACCGTCTTTTATTTCCTCATATAAAATGAAAATAAGGCAGCCAATGATAAGTAACGTACGTTCTTACTTTCTTCCACTTGCTTGCTATTTCCAGCGGGCCGGATTACTATTATTCATTCGTTGGAAGTGTTTTCCCCTGTAATCTTCGGAAACTGGGGAAGGAATTAAAACGAAAGTTCCCTGTGTGGAGGAGAGAGAAAAACATTCAATATTTATTTTTCTCGACACATCCCATCCTGTTCCTCTGTTGTATGTGGGTAGGGAATGAAATCACTTTTTGTACACTTGACGTATTTAACACACTCCTGGAATCCACACAAGTCCGTACGCACAGGAATGTATTATTCACCAAACCTACCTACCTATATACGACTTTGACAGATAGATGCCTATATAAAATGCTCTTCCAAAAAAAAAATGTTGATATGGAAAGGACACGGGATGAAAATTTAATGAGAAGGAAACTTTTTATTTGTTACCGTGCTCTCCCCCTTCGAAAGAGGAACAGGCTCTTTGGAAACAATTGATGACACATTCGCACACACACAACAACAAAAAATGCAGATAAAGCCGTCTACACACTTTCTCTCCCACACGCACAAGAGAAACTGACGGGGTTTGGCTCTCGTTGTGTTGATGTGATGTGGAGATGTTGACGGACTGGCACAATGAAGAATAGGAAGAGGAGGGGAAGATGACGACGTGCCAAAGGAATGCACGTGAGGAATGAAATGAAATAAAAAAGGCCGATACAATTTTCCACCCACTTTCTCTTATCTTTTTTTTATATTCCATACAAGGAAAAAGGAAGAAGGAGCTGCCAGCGTGTCAGAACTCACTCATTCTTTTTTCTTTCTTTTTTTTGGGGGAAAATACGTTTTCCAGTGCTGTTTTTCCAAAATTATTATCCTTTCTCTCAGGTGCTATTACAGTTTTATTTTTATTTTTTGCAAAAATATGTGGAGGTGCATGGGAGAATATGAATGGGAAGAAAAAAATATTATTGTTTAATTCAGGAATTCACATTGAGCAAGTGAAACGTGTGGGTAGCACAATCACAAGAGGCTGATGAACAACACAGAAAAATTGCACCGCTTCCAACACTCATAAAAGATACAAAAACGTTTAGTCTTCCTGTATTGCTAACGACGATTTTTTTTCTGGCAGCAGAAAACACATCAATAATTTGGGAAACATGTCACTGTAGCCATCCCAAAACTGACAGTGGCGATGGAAATGACGACGAAGACGATAAATCGACGGAGGGAAACGAAATAGTCTTAATATTGACTGACTTGACTGGGCTGACGTTCCTCATTACTTTCGTTGCACAAAGCAAATGAGTATTTAGGTGGATTAATGTGGCCAGCGACTATCACCGAGCAAAACGGGTTAAGTAAGACTTATGGGGCAGTCACTCCTTACGAAATTTCGGTCTAACCCTTTCACACATGCATGCCTATCAATCGAGTTGAGCTAGATTAAAACTAGCATAAACAGACATAGCCTGCCAGCCAAGAACAGGAATTGCAAAAAAAAAACTTTTATAGTAAAACAAATGTGAACTGGAGTGTCCCACTGGCTTTCGACCTTGTGTCGTGGCTTGGTCTAACAACGGTAGATGTTGAGAAAGAAGAAGAAAAAAGTGAGTGTAGATTTTTACTTACTTTTTTTAGTATGGCCTTTATTCCTTTTACTTCTGTCTTTCCCTTTTATGAATATAGCCCCCTCTCCGTATTATTATTTCGGGAGGAACATAAAATAAAAGAGAAAGACGAATGGAGAGAGAGAGAGAGAGAGAGAGAGAGCGAAACGTAAGTAAATGATTTACTGCGAAGAGAGAAAAAGGAACTGTTGAGAGACCCGTTGTCCTCCTTCCGTCGACTGACTATCCACAATGGCACTATGTACCCTCCACACACTTTGCTTTCCCTTCCTTACTCTAACTTCAACTTGTCGGGAGTGATGGTGTATGAGTGACTGACGATGAGCTGAAGGAATGGAAACAGGGAAATGAATTCTTTCTTTTCTTTTTTTTTAGGGGAATCCCTCAAATTCAAGGAGAAGAGTTTTGAGGTCTGAGGTTCGTGCACAGGAAAGTGAAAGAAAGGCTCTCCGGGTTCTGCCAGATAACTGGCTTCACTTTCACCATGTGCTGTTCTCGTGGACTGACTGACACTAAAAAAACTCACGAGTAAACGAACAAGCTACTCCACTACAAGCTTGTAGAGGAGTATAACAACGAGCAATGAGTTGTCCGAGCTCTTACTGACTGATGACTGCTTAGCAATAGCAAACATCAATACGTAGTCCTTTTTTCTATCCTGTGAGTCCTTCTACCTATTAGGCACATAATAAAAATAAGAGAAGGAGAGAGTAAAGTGCTGGGGAAAATTTCAACAAAAAAAAATGAATAAAGTTTAAAAAAACAGTTTGGGAGCAATTCATACCTAATATGTTCCAAGGCAGTCCAGAGGAATGAATTTGAATGGAGAAAGTTTGTCCAGCAAGAGCTATCGACAGTTGGTTTCCTTCCCCTATTCCATCTCTCTCTCTCATGCCCAGTATCAATTGTGCGAGAAGTAGGGGAAAAAATAACAGCTTTTCTCTCATTCCTCCGTCCCTTCTGATGATGATGATGGAAGTTGTGGGAGTGATTGTATGTGTGTGAATGTTCCTAGTTTTCAATGTTATATTTGCATAGGGCCTTTAACTTGGACTACTTCAGGAATAATAGGCTTTACCGACGACGGGAGGTATGGAGCACGTTTCCTCCTATGGCATCCCAATGAGCAACCTGAGTCCCAATCCCTTTCTGTAGATCCTTCGACAAACTTGGAACTTACACCGTGAAGAACGGACTGATAGATTCTGTTGCTTTCCCCTTGCCCTTCGCCTACAGTTTTCAGGCTTGACTTCCAACGCTTCCTTCCCTCCATTCAGGATTTTTCAATCGCGATGATGCTGGAGCTACCAGGGCTCCATGTTACCGTCCATTCCTCTCATACCACTTTCTATAGACCACCTTACTGGAGTTGGAGTCTGGAGGAGTGCTGGGGGAACAAGAGTGGAAACTGCTTGCTAGTTGGTTTTTTTGCTCAGCCTTGCATTCCTACTGCCACACCACTTGCTAGAGTGAGAGAGAGAGAGAAAGAGCTACGTGGATGATGCTGCTTCCAGCCTGTATTGTGACTCCCTTTTCCTCGCAAAAAAAAAACTGCTAGCCTTTTCAAAATGCATTGGGCTGGAAGGAAAACCGAAACCTTCAGCTTTGATTCCATCCCATCCCATGCACTATAAAACCTATGGCATATTGTCTATATCTCGTAAGCTAAACAGGAGACTTTACTCGGATGGAAGTGGATTTCCCCCCAAAAAAGAAGATAGAAATTTGTGTTAGATATGAGTGAGGTTTTGCTTCCCTCCTCGTAGACACTGACACTGCCCTGGTCCCTTAGTTTTTCCTACTGTTTCTCACAGTAATTTTGCTTTGTCTCTAACAGCCGTTTTTGGGTAGGCTCCTTACCTTCGGTGGATGCCGCCACCAACCACCACCAGTATTAATATGGAATATCTCTTCGTAAATTTACATGGAATGGGTGTTACATAAGTATAGTTATAGTCTCATGGCTTCTTCTTTGTTTCGATATTCTTGCCACCACTGGCTTCAGTGAGGGTTTGCCTTGACCCTGTTGGTATGTCTATGATACGGATCGAGTATCCCAACTATAGAAACTTTCCCGGAGGTGGATAAAACTCCTCAGTAGAAAAGAAACCTGTATGTCAGCCAAGCTGAAGCCCAGCCTACTACTTAGTACTATACACGTTGCACGTATTTATACCTGAGCTTACGATTAGAAAAAGTCTCTACCTTTTCCACTTACTTGCCCTTCCTTCCTTATCTCCTCCGTCCGTGTGATCCCAGCCATCCCAAACAACAAAGCCTGATTTGTTTCTACCTTTCCTTCACAGGGAATGGAAAGGAGGTAGAGGGAAAAGACGAAGGAAAACAGCATTTTTTTACTCGTTAATACCTAAAGCTTACTTTGATTCTCCTTCGGCTTTTCTCTTTGAGCATTAATATCACAGGGGCTCCCTCCAATGTTGTGGGGAGGGAGGGATCCTGTTATCGAGTAAGAAGTTGCCCTTGATGTCGGTGGAGCCGGTGGTGGTTGTTTTCGTTGGCGTTGATGCTTTCTTGTGATTATGATGATGTGATTATTTTTCCTCTCTTTCCCTTCTCACTACCAAAATTTGATCCCTATTCGTTCATAATAAGTCAGCATTAGTAATAAAAAAAAACTTTCCTTCTGGAATGGAAACTTCCGTTGGAGGAGAGCAGAAAAGGTAAGGGCAATATCGTTTGTAACTTTTCTTCAAATACTGATGCTTTCCCTCACTAACTTGGATAACTACTTTCTCTCGCTCTCTCTCTCGCCTTTTATTTGAAAGATGTATGAAATCCACAAAAGCTCATATTTCATATTATTATCATCATAACTTATGCATAAACAAGTATTTTAGATATTAAATATAACATTTGTACTTATGTATGTTGCTGTTCCCAGAGCTGGATGACAAAGGGGCTTTGGGAAAACATTCCAGCCCCTTATTTCCTTCTGGGAATTCAATAGCACAGCTTAATAGATATGGCTATAGCGACTTTCTATTCCGTTCCCTCCTGCAAAAGCAGCCAACTTCCTTTACCTTTTCTCTGTTTTACATTCAAGAGCTGGGACTGCTGAGGACGGTGTTTCAT
Organism: Lepidocyrtus violaceus; assembly: GCA_034696905.1. Lineage (NCBI taxonomy): Eukaryota > Metazoa > Arthropoda > Collembola > Entomobryomorpha > Entomobryidae > Lepidocyrtus > Lepidocyrtus violaceus. Next base: position 16,287 of record JAQGAI010000191.1, on the reverse strand, counting down.
CCAAAGAAATTTTCAAGTGATTGTGGCTCTGCACAAAATTTGTAGTAGATGGGTTGACTTTGGCCGCCGTCCGGCCGTCCTCCTCCTCCAACTCAATTTTCCAGCTTTCTTTTCATTTCCTGGAAAGAGAGTAAAGTTTCTCGAGTCAAGCGTCTCATTTATAATGAGCTATACTATATGGTCATAGGTACATATGTACTTAATATATTTTATGGATGCTATGTACGCGCAATCATAATCATGCATGTATGGCTGACTGTCAGAAAATAAAATTGTGTATTCCAAAAGGATAAAGGAAAAGAAAGTGATGCACTATCGCATCAGTCAGTCCTCCACTTCATAAGTATTCTGCCTTTCTTTCAAGACCCACTCCTTCAAGTCCCTTAACTTGAATTACCAACAGGCTCTCCAGAGTCCGGACTTTCACTTGTGGAAACTTTAAAAACCGTCGTGCTGCTCCTCTGCTCAATGTCTATTTTTTATTCTGCTACATGAACCCTCCTCACTTCAAGCTCTGCTCACAGCCAGCCATCCTGCTTGTACTACTTATTACAGGAAGAACCCTCCAAGGAAATGAAAAGTCTTTTCTTATTCCCCTCCCATCCTGCTTTCCAACTCTCCCCTATTACTTGGTTAACGGAACAAGGCATTTTTGGCCCTTTTCTACGTTTTATGCAAACCGGCTTCTTTCCGCCCCGTATGATTTTCTGTAGAATTGGCCTTCAGGTTTTCATATCGACATGCATGCATGCATGGGGTTATCGACATCAAAGCTAGAACTGGAGGCGGGTTAGAAGACAAGGTAAAAGTTAAAAAAAATTGGCCATCATGACCCACCCCAAGTGCCATCCGCCGACGATTTTTTATGCATAAGCTGGCCTAACTAAATTAATTTAAATGTAAAAATATATAAATCAATGCAATTGTATACTTTTACGTTATTTAACTCAAAGATATGCACAATACGCTTTCATTAAGTATCATCATTACCACGATAAAGTGCATACAAACAAAAACAACAAGCAAGCAAGCAAAAAAAGTAAAAAAAAAACAGCCTCCTTTCATCCCCATCATCATCATGCTCCTCCCCAATAAAACAATAACAATGTGCCATGAAGGGTCATTCAAAATCACGTCACCCAAAAAACAACTGTTATTTGACCCCTTCCTCCACCACTTTTTTATACATGTTAAAATAAGTTTGCCCCACCTGTGATCCCTCCACACCTTGCTGCACTACTGCTTGACGTAATTGTTGAATGCCCATCAGTCAAACTGGTAGACAAAGAACGCAGCAGCTCCACCGTAACGCACATGGGAAGTGGGAGTAAACAAAGCAAACGAGCTGATCTCTGGACTGGAGCAGTGAAATAAAAACGTAAACATTGTAAATCGGGGTATTCAAATTCAAATTCCCGGACAACGGTACTTCCACTTCCGGTCCAGCCAGATAACTCCTGTCCTGGTCATTGTTGCTTTAATTTCAGTCATCGTTATCCTCCTAGTCAATTGGAAATACAAAGAAGAAATCATTATCATCATCATCCCCGGAAGAAACCTCAAGCGATCAAAATCGTGAAGGAAATTATTCGACGTGTTTTACTTTTGAATTTGGAGCCGTGAATTTGTTTCTGATTCGAACTAAATTTCAAATCATGTCTGGAAAAAAGATAAAGGAAAGGTGTGCTGGCTGTTGGAGCCTAGTTGTGAAGGCTGTTCGTTGTGTTTTGTACTGCTTATTCTTGGCAGCCGTCGCTTGCTTTTGATTGTTGATTACGAAAGACTTCAGTTTGCTGCTGTTCGTGTTTTGTCGTTGGAAAAGAATCATCGACAAGTGTTGGAGTGATTGATTGGTTTGTGGAGGAGGGAGTGAGATAGTTATCAGCTGATTAAGTGCCTTCAGTCATTGTTGTGGTTTTGTTTTTTCGAATTTTTGTGGTGGCCCCACTGGTTAAACAGTGATTAATTTATTTAAATTAAAAAATCATCTTGTTCGGCACAGTTTTATCAATCAGCTGCTCGACAGGAAGGAATTTTGCCAGTTAAGTTTATTTGTGAGGCGAAAGGTCAAGGCGAAAGGTTAACTTGTTGCTTGGATTGAGGGGAGGGGAGGTGGTGAATTGATCAAACGGTGTAGTGGATAAAGGTACTGACAGTTTAATTAAGTGAGGATAATACCGTTATTTTAATTACATTACCAATTACAGTGCGTTGTTGTTGTATCTCTTTCGGAAAATGTCAAAGGTCATATGTCATGCCAAATAATTATTAGTTCATTCGTGTGATCTCATTGATGTTTTGTTTTAGTTTGAGCTTGGATTTGTGACCCCAAAGAAGCCAGCTGAGTCATCATGAAGAAGAAAGGCGCCTGGGGGAAGAAAAAACCCAAGGACCATCCTGAATTGAGAGTGTTCGATGGTCGCCTGATGAACGTCAACCTGCCAATACATCTCATGGAGCGGATGGCAACACGGAGCGTGGAGGCCGAGCTGAAGGTAATACTCTCAAGCCATACATTTGGCAAAAGGCAAAATCTAAGAAGGATGGTGAAATTAATTATTTGACCATTTCCATGTACTTTAGAAGTCCAAACCGGAAAAGAAGCAACCTGAAAAGGTGCCAATACCAGTGCCATCGGTGGAGGAGTTGCCGGAAGAGGAATACAATGCAATGTATGGGGTAGCATACACCAAAATGCCTCCACGATGGATTACCTATGAGCCTACGCCTGAGGACGCTTTGCCGAATAAAGATCTGGTGAATGAACGGTTGGATTGGACTAAGGCTCCACGTCCACACAGCCTTGTCGGACAGACAAGTCGCACATCTTTAGCTAGTGAGACTTCCGCCATCAACAAGAAGCGCCGAAAGTCCAAGCGCATAGCAGCTCAAGTCAAATAAATCCTAATTAAACAAACTATAGCTTCCATTTGAAAAACAAATAGTTCAAAATTACAAGTGATATGAATGTGTTCAGTAGGGATAGTTTTATGAAATGATGTTATGCTACATTTAAACAAGCTCATCCTAGTTAGTTATGATGAGGCTATCGGTTACTTTCTACGAATCCTCGTTTATGATTTAATCAACTACGTTTATTTACGATAATAATGATGAACGTGTCATTTAAATTCCGAATTTTGTGGTCTACTAATGAAGCTCTTAAGCCGAAAGTGTACTTCCTGGTGCTCATATCCAGCCATTTATAAATTAATCCAACTAATATTGGTGTAAACTGTGTTTGGTATAAAAAGTTAAATATTTATGTTAAAGTAAATAAAAAAAATACCGTTGCTGTTTCTGTTTAACAGGAAATATACTCGTGATATTTAATACTAGCTGTAGTTAGATTAGAATAATTAAGCAAACGAGATTACATAACTATTTTTTTAAATTATTGAATATTTACTTAAGTACTGAAATACCGTATATCATTATTTATTATATATATATATATTTTTATAATACTCGAAATACGTTTTTATCGGTTTTATCAAACTCGAAATATTTTTTGTTACATTTTTTAACCTCGACATATTTTTATTTAAATAATTACGAAACAAAGTAAAATAACGCATGCATATAAATAAAGTTAAGCGCAGAAGCTTGCATTGAAAATCCTCCAAACAACTGAAACAATCAATCAGCATCAGCAGCATCTATTACTCAAATTGCTCCAGTTATTATTTCCCAATTGTTGGATTTGGATCAAGAACCGTTCCTTATTTTTTCTTCTTCGATTCGATTCCTCTAGTCATCTTAAACTTTCATCCATCACATGATCCATTTTCCCTTTCAAACTGTAACCGACTTTTAAGACGAAAAAAAAACAACACAAAACGGATAGGTATACCTATATATATTTTTTCTCACATGAGAAGGGAAAGTCAGTGAAAAATCATGTTATTTGATGTGCTTCTATTTTCAATTTTTTTTCTTCCTTTCCTCCTCTTCTCATCGCACTTTCTCTCTCTGTACTCATGTGTGATGTGGTTTGTCCGTCCAAGGAATGCTTTTGTAACGTTTTATTGTGTATGTCGGCGAAAGGAATATCCGTTTTAGGGATAAAAAAACGCTTTTTGGAAGTAAGAAGTTTTACCTTTTTAGCTTCGACGTTTCCCCTCACACAATAATGCGGCATCATGGGATAAGGTGTAAAAAAAGTAGTAGAAAAGAAGAAGAAATACTTTCTTTTTTCTTCATTTTGTTTGTAGTTATCTTAGAGCCGGCACCACTTTATCCTTATTTCCACCTTACACTATATATATGACGGGAAAACCAGTCAAGAGAAATGCAATGCATTGGTGAAAAAAACATTCGTTTAAGCCTCTTCCTCTCCCTATCCACTTTTTGCTTGGGATATGATAAGTAACACCAACTCTGATCCCTCTATAGCGATATAGTCATGTTACAATTTATGTATGAATGAACTTATATGCTCAATTTTTTTTTACTTTTGGGTTCTCATCCTTTCTTCCCATCTCCTCCCCTTTTCACATCGATCGTTTTCCACACTCTGCTCCGCGACCACATCCTTGTCTTTCTCCTGTAAGAATTTTTTTCCCATGCCGTTGTAGACAAAACGTTATAGGACATTTATGCTCATAGCTTTATTATATTTTTTTCTAAAGAAGGGAGTAAACTGTGTGTTTCTTTTTCTTCTTTAAAGTAGATTTGGAAGCAACATCTTGTCGCATATTTTAAATATATATTTTTTTTCTCTCTCTCGTATTTCCTTCATACTTAAGGAAAGATAAATTATCTGCTATTTTCTCTGATTGGTAACAACATACAATTTAAATTTTGGCATTGGCACATTTTTCCCCAGCGAAGTATCTGGAATGGGATGTAGGGGGATAAGGGAAAGGGGATGAGGACTGGAAGGCGAATTCAATGCGATGGATTGAAAGAGGATAACTTGATTTGTCAAAGCCAGGGCTTTAAAGAGTAAACGAATTTTCATGGATGAGTATAAGCAGAGAACAGAGTTTGTGTTTACGCATTTTCCTTTTCCCATTCACCAAAACAGGTCATGGAAGAGGGATTATCATCATGTATGGGGAGTCACACTTTCCATACATCTTCAAGATCCTATCACCATCGTGGATTTATTGTGACCCCCTTTCCCCAGTCATCTCACCAGCAGTACAAAAACAACTAATATATATATCGTGTTATTGCTCACTCATTAAAAGAGTGAAGGGTTCTGCACACTCCCCATCTCCCAATTAGTCTCCGGGGTAACCTGGTAGCCAATTATCGTAAATATAATTACGCCAACAGCATTGCTCCCAGCTTAAAGGACTCGGCTGTTGCTGGAATGAGAAGGAGATGCTGCCGTTCATCCTGAAATGAGTTAATCGTTGTTGGATGGCTTCCCCAGTACATGTTGAATGATGATGATGGTAAAATCCAGAAGAGAAATTCCTTCTCTCTCGATGTTATTTGGGTTTTAGTTGTGTTCCCTTCCGTGCAACACATTTCGCATTGAGATGGAGAAAAGTTTTTGTTTGCTTGTGTGAATGAATTGAATGGACAAGTTAGACTAGGAAGAAAAAGAAAGAGGGGAAAATAGGCTGGAAAACGTGGCTGGGTTTCATTCATCCTCACGAAAGTGAAAGAGGAAAGAAAGAAAGCTCACTTCTCTTTTCCTCCCTCCTTCCATTTTCATCCAAAGAGAAAGGAGGAAAGTAGGTAATGTAATATAGATAGATATGACGATGATGATGACTGGCTCAATACAAGATTTTTCTGACTAGGTATTATTATGATTTTCCCATTCAGACAGACGAAAAAAAGAAAAGGAATGATATGATGAGACATGGATGGTGATGCTAAGGAAGGCACATAGGTACATCTTCTACATCCCTGGAAGGCTTTAACAAGAGGGAACATGAAGTATCAGCGTGAAAACAATTTTTTTTTGCTGAATGTTCCCTTTACTGCCTTGGTCATATCATCGTCATGATTTGAGAGAAAAGGAGTTGTTGGAGTCAACCCGGCAGCGCACTTCTTTTTTTTTATTTCCTCCTTTCTCTCATTCCGTTTTCGACGGGGGAGATACCCTTGTTTAGATAGCCTTTATTTAGCATTATGTACCTAATGAAAGGATGCAAAATTGGAGATGGATGGAAAGGGAGCTCAGAAGAGAAATGAGAAAGGGGAGAAAGGGAACCCAAGAAGAAAATTATTATTATGGAAAAGAGTTTGCACATAAGTAAACACTCGATAAGGTGGGGTAGGAACAGAGCAGGGAGCGTTTCCTCCTTCACAGATATAAATAAAATATATTGCTCCTCGTCCCAAAGTCCCGATTTCCTTTCACATACATTCCACATTATCCCGCTTTCCATCTTCGGAATCGAAGGAGACAGGAAGGAGATGGGATGAGATGAGGAAGACATGAATCCTTCGTCCTTTTCCAATATACTTTTGTTCGATACGGAGAAACGTGGAGGAATCCAAAATGATGTTTTTAGATTGAATGCTCCAGTCTCTACTCTACCATCCACAAAAAATTGGTAATAACGCTCAAGAAGGAAATATCTATGGGAGGAGGGAGGGAGAGTTCTAACATGTCATGATTATGATTAGCGGAGATGTGAGCAAAAATGATCATCATCGGATCCTTCAACATTTTCAGCCAATAAAATGCTGAAGGATTCAAACTCACATCGTATAAAACAGCATTCGCCCTTCTTGATTCCAACTACCCTGCCCACATTCTCTGAATAATTCCTACGTACATGTATTATATGCTAAATATAAACAATCCGAGAAAAGATAGATTCTTGTAAATTCCTTTAACAATTCTGTTATCCATTTATCAAAGGCTTTGCGTGATATCGGGCAAGGGCGGAGCATGAATTCGCTGACATTTCGAAGTAATCTTACAAAATATAGGAATCTGCTGGACTGACATTCATCCAATTTGTAAGCGACATATTTGGAATGTCTTATGCCACAGCATTTTAAAGTGAAGCTTTAGAGATTTCTGCATCAAGCTTCAGAAACGAGCTGGATTGTTGTCCTTGTCACAAATAAATCATTGGCCAAATTTTTTGGGAACAAACGAAGGTGAATATTGTGTAATGCTTCTTCTTACCTAAAAAAGCACAAGTAATAATGTGATAATTATAAAAATGCCTATATGCTTATTCCACTGATTTATAACTTGACTTCCATTGACTTCCTTCCATCTATTTCATTGAATTTCAATTCTACCTTTGCCTTTTATATGAAACAATTGCAAATTGATTCCTTCCAGAGTTACCATGTTTTACTCATGTTCTGGGAGCAACAAGCAAGGAAGGACAAATTGGTTTATCGAGAGAGCATTACTACGGCAGTGGGACTAATGCCAATAAAAATATGCATGCTATTGTTCAAAGCCTTTTATGAAGCCTTTAAAACATTTTACCTATTCCATGGAACCTTAACCAGACCATACCTAAGTAAGCACTTTATGCTATTACGGCTTGGTCGTCGAAATATAAGGATGTCTCCAGTGAAATTTTATGTTCAACAGGCTCATTCCTTTTGAATGGGATTGTCGACAATAAAATAAAAAAAGAGGATGCTTGCCAACCATTTTGTCTCGGAATACACGGAGGGATGGGTGGTCGTGGTCCGTTGATCCTATTGATGTTGACATTTTTTATTTTGCTTTCCCCGTATTTCATTTATTGGTTTATTTTCGCAAAAGTTAAAGGAAGCACATTGCTATGGCTGAATAATATATTGAATTTAAATTAAGTGCTTCCACAAAAGGGTGTAATGTCGTATGGGAAGAATATTGAATAAATATGCTTACTGAAAGGTAAGCAAATTTGGACTGTTTTTATTCCCCCCCTGTCCGTATTCCTCCCACCCACCTACACAGACGTACACATTTATTTTAAAAACATGCCCTTCTCAAAAAGAAGGGTAGATAAAAGTGAAGTGTCACTGTAGTAATAGGAAAGAGTTGACTATAGTTACTTAGTTAGTTACACATAATTTGCTCGTCGAATGTCCAGGGGATACAAAAAAAGTAGTTTGTTTCCCTTCTATTACTCCCCCCTTTTCGCAGTATGTTTCCGTAAACTTACTTTTTCAACCATGAAACTGTGTAAGGTAGAAATAGAGAGTTTTAAGATCCTAGTTTTAGGATTCTTTTTTTTTGCAATATCATGAAAACTTTCTTGTTTGTAGATGTTTTTTGTTGAACCTGGTGAAAAACTTTTTGCATTCATATTTCAAACTTTTACTTTCCCCTCTTCCGACTTTTACACAGTTTTGTGAAGAAGATTGGGAAATAAGTAAATGGTTGGATGGGATGGTGTCGAATAAAGTTATGGAGATAAGAGCAGCGCAAGGTAGGTAGGTGCATATATGCCATATATCCCGAACTATGCCATGGCATATAATAAGCATATTACACAAAGACCATATTATTTGAATAACTGTTCATCTTCATCATCCCATTTTCTTCTTGGAAGGTAAACTTTTCTTTTAGGTTTTTCTTCAAAAAATGAATTTGCAAAATATAAGATAAGGTAATGGGGAAGGAGATACATAAAAAAAAGTATATAACACACTCACTGCTTGGAAAACAAGGTATGGCAAAAGAGCCTTTTTTAATATGAAAAGGAGAGGAAGATTGGAAGGAAGATATTCATCCATTCCGCCATCACATGATCAAGTAGAAAAATGATAGTGATTGAGAGATATGCTTACCTTCTTTAAAAAAAAATATATAAAGTGGGGAAAAAAGTGAAAGTGAAGCAAGGTAAGAGAAAGTAGAAAAGGAAATAAGTTGCAACATCGTTGTTGCCTTTTCTTCCATCCGGAGATTAGGTATGTATTTTCTCTCGCCAGTCAAACAAGAACGATATTGAAGACAAGAGCACTTCCATGTCCTTCTCCCTCCATTCATTCTTCCTTCTCCTTTCCCTAGCTTGTCAACAACAACAAGACACTCACTCTCAGACAGTGTATACTATGCATGGATGATGCAAGTGTGCGTTATTTATATGCATGGGCAGACAATTTGCTTCACGTTGGGGATGGTTGGCTTGGAGGACCAGAAGAAGGACAATGACGATGATGCGATGATGATGACAACCCTTTCACTATTTTTCTTCCTTTCCATAATGCACTTTTTTTTCTACCAAACTCACATCATGCCATTGTTCAGTCTGTTGCTAGTTGGCTGATCTTACTTTACTTTTCCTCCTTGGGATTGGATGAGCCTTTATTCAAGTGTAATTCTCAGAGATGCACCTGACTCCCCAACTTCTTTCTTTTTTTTTGGAGAAATAATGATGATGATGATGATGACCACAGAAAAAAAATCCTTTTAGTATGATCAACCAGACTTTCATTGTTATCTCCAATTTTCCTTTTCGGAGAAAAGAAAGTAAAAATCTTTTATCAACAGCAAGTTCCACTCTCATCTTCTTCTTGGGAGCTAATGATACATGGAAAGGGGGGAGAAAGTAGCGAGAGGGGGAGAATGACAAAGAAAGAGTGAATTTGTTCCTTCTCAACGTCCTTTTTTAAGGACTTATTCAATAGACCACGTGTTTCAGCGTCCATACCAAGCCGTACACCGTTACCTGAATCCCAGTTCCCAAATATTATATGAAAGAAGTTGCAAGTTGTGTGTGTGATCCTGTTTATTCCTGATTCTATATCTCTGAGCTCCTTTGTTGCCTATCATTATTATCGAAAGAAAAGGGGAAAGTTTCATAAAAGTTCCAATCTTCTTTTCCACTCACCGGCTGGATAGCGAGGAAAAGAAAAACATTGAATCGCTTCACAATTGGATACAGCAACCAATGCAATGCAATGGCAAGTCATCATGTACTTTTAGGCTGTAGTTTGGCCATACAGTCCTTCTACCACTTTCTCTTTTTTCCTCTTCTTCCCTTCTCCATACGGTTAAGTTAAATTGTGCATGAAATCTTCCTGTGCGAAAATTGTGGACGTCTATTTTTACCTACAATTTCCAGCTAATCTCCACTGCATTCTAGTAGTCCGTACAAAAAAAGGACTAAGACCGTTTTCAAACTTAGATAGACATAATGGAAAGAAATAGGCATATCCATAGAAACGCAGGTATTTTTGTCGAATTTTTCCCTATTATTATTTTAACAATTCCCAACACGCATCCCTCCAACTGAAACCCTACCACGCTTCACGACAATTTTGTTTCCCAATTTGTTCAAACGCTCTACAGTTACAAGTCCCTTGCATTTTTATTGTAGTTGATAGGGAGGATGATAAGATAAGGAGTAACAATAGAACTGGAGGCAAAAGCCTAATACCTCCAATCAAATATCCAATCCTTAAGCTGGTTGGTAATTTAACAGGGGAATCGTTGAATAGCTGGAAGGAAATAGCAGGGAGCATGCAAAGCAGAGCAGATCAGAAAAAGCCAACTTATTCCAATCCATTCCATTCCGATATCGCTCGTTGCTCCGTATTTATACGTTTTTCCCTGGGGACACCCGCTCCATAGCCTGCCATGACTGTGTGGACACTAATACTGGAGAGGAGGAGGCTTATATGGAGCATTTCACAAGTATCCACTTAAATTCCAGTCCCACATACCTGAGCCCTCTCTCATCCCGTTGGAAGGCTGGCCGTACCTGTCTCAATCCCCTGTCAATTGTCCGAAAGAGCCCTATATATTTGTCGGACCGAAACAAATGGGAAACGACAAGATGTGATATGGTCGAGTCAAGAGAAGGTATCTACCTAGGTATGTGCTTTCAGTCTTGTTGCTTTTAGCGTTAGTCAAGAAAAGACAAACACATTTGGATGGATAAGTAAGTAAGTAGGTAGGGATGCGAATGAGGCTGTTGAATAAAGTCAAGAAAGCCTTTTCAAGCAACATGATCTTTCATTGATGTCTTGTCATCTCAGCTTGTGCAGCAGCATGTGTATACTGATAAAACAAAAGACCAGAATAAGAATACTTCGTCTTCCTGACAGATTTGCCTTGCCAGTCAGTGCGAGCTGGTCAAACAACTATATTCTGTATTTATTAGAAAGCTCCCACCCTCGTGTCACGCCATGTCACGGTCATGTTTTTCCAGGAAGGGATGCGTATGAAATGCGACGGAGGGAGGGATGACCAATATGGCTTCTGCAGCTTCATGTCAAGTATGTCAAAAGCATTCTATATTTTCATGAGTAGGCAGATAAGGAGGCTGGTAGCTTGGTTACTTTGTAAATTTACACAAGGCTCGTGTGGCCTGGGGTTTGGGGGGATGTTGTAGGAGTACACGGACGGATAATATCCGGGAATTGGAGAATAAAGGGCCTCATTATAGAAGGCTAGGGAAAATCCTGTCATGCCAATCCCACCACACAAACCTCCATCACCACTTTCCTCTAATGTCATAGTCATGATGCCACCAGCACGGTTGAGGCAGTATTAGTACTCCTTCTCCTTCTTGTTCCCTTCACCCGTCCAAGCTGCTCCCCATTCGGAGTATAATGAGGTTTTAAATGGACAGGACGTTATAATTAGATTTTGTGGCTTTTACGCAGGGAGCACCACCACCAGCAGACTTGTGAGCTGATGATTAGGTGAATGGGGATGGGGGAGAGCTGCTGATGAAGGTTCACGTTTTTACAAAGCTCGAACACATGGCTTTAGTCATTCTCATTTCATATCCGTATTCTCAAGAAGCCGCCTGGAATAATATACATAAACCTAATAAGATTCTAAGAAAGCCCAGTGTAGATCTGCATAAATAATACACGGGCTGTTTAAATATTTAGTAAGGGAAATTGTAATGAAAATCGGGTGGCTTTTGGGTTTGTTGTTCGTAGTCCCCAATTATAAAAAGGAATAAATCTCCATAAATATCGGGTCGGATAGCTTTTCATGTCTTGTTGTTGATCAAAGAGGTAAGGAAAGGAGCGTGCTTTCATTGCTACTGCATGATGCATTGTATTCATATGTCATTGTGGTAGTAATGGGTAGGAAACTCATTCCCTTTTGAGTTTGATGATAGGGAAGACCGGCCTACTTTGCATAAATATGCTGTACAAGAAATTATATGATTGAAGTCGTCATCTTTTTCATTTACGATTGATGGGTGAAGAGTATCAGCAAATTATGATATGATGTTGCATTAGTTTAAAGCTTCAGTTAGTAATTCAGTTAATATGTAACCTTTAAAATATGGTTTTAGAACTTTTAGAGAGAACTTAAGAACTGGAGGGAAGTAACGCAAAGAAATGACTTTGTTTCCCAAACCCAAGCGAGACCTATCCGATTTCGGAGGAAAGAGAAGAAAACTTCGGATCGGAGCACCCAGCATGATAGCAGTGAGTGGCTTTTACTTCCACACTTCCACAGCAAGTTGGTAGAAGGAGACACAATATGGAGAGCTCCGGCAAACTCGGCACACCGAAAATGCCTATTCCCTTGTATGTGCGCTGCACAATAACAGAATTCATGGAAGAGGCTTCACTTTTTCGAGAACATCCAACAACGACGATCATTGTTATTAACATTATTCTAAGGACGATAATGCATACAAAACGAAAATTCGCAAATTCGAAAATTTTGTAGTAGCTCTATCTGCTGTTTAAACATGATTGAGTCATGCATCTCACATCCCCAGCTACCAAACTTTTTATCACAGGAAAATATCACAATAAATTGAGTTTGTTTATGCAAATCAATCAAGGGGAAATAGTTTTATTGATAATGGATCCGTCAGCAGTATGAAGAGGGAGAGGACGGGATTGATCTTGAACGATGTACAGGAAACCGATGCATTCCTTCTTAGGATTGAATGTTCTGAACTGAAATGAATGTTTATTATCCTAAATCATAAGCTGTGCATCTAGAGTTTTGAGTACGTTTGCGTTCTCCTGATTGACTGTTACAGAAATCTTAGGTAGAGGATCTTTGTTTTTTTCATCCCTTACTGATTGCTGTACAGTCCATAAATGGAGTGTAAAGGACAGTGCTGGAGTACAGTCGTAGTTTGGTTGTTCCAGTGATCGAATCCAATTGTTTGAGACATGTCCTTTTTTCCTGTTTCATCGAGAAGTAACTCGTTCAACTTGTAATTCCTTCAACATATTCCTTAACGTTTAATTTTGAGCAGGTAATTTTTTATTATTATAAAAAAGCATGATTAAAGTGATTAAGTTATTAGTTGGTCATTTATTCTAAATCATTTAGGACTTTTACAAGTTGAATGGATAATAGAGCTATTAAAAATAATTAAACCTGGTCGATATTTTTGGTTGCAATTGTTTCAGTAAAATGGCGGACGCCTTCAAATCTTCCCCACCGAATACTCATCATACGGAGCAGGGTGGTTCACCGACGCAAGCTAATCATCCTCCGGCACAGAATAGCTCACCGGCACAAGCGACTACGCCACCTGAAGCAAATAATCCACCGAAAAATCCAACCGCAAAACTGGACTATTACGTGAGGAGAGCGGGAGGAGTTACGCAGATGTTTACAACAACGTACTGGGATGTTCCTGGAAGTATCAATCTCTCTACTGCTCCCGGGTAAGTATTTCTATCATGATGACGTTTTTATAATTATTACGTGCATGCCTATTTTTAGCCTTCCGGCATCCATATCACGATCAAATATTTTGATTATTTTTCCCCAGGGGAGCCTTTGCTCAGTTCCCCGAGCGCCAGCGCCGCATGGTGGACGAGGCCCTGGAAATCACTAGTGAAAATCTTGCCCAGTCCTTGGACACCGTTTCCCAATGTACGGGACATTTCATGGAGTAAAAGCCTTTGAGTATTCATTCCTCCTAATTACTGTTTAACAAGGCTTTGAATTTTTGTATTAATTAGGAGCATTGTGGAATGATGTTATTTTCCCATTCAAACATCTGTCATAGAATCGGTTACGCCATTTCTTATACTTCCTTTCTTAGTTTAGTCCACCTACGAAAAGAAACCCATAATCCAATCCAATTATGCTTATATCTTAATAACATCGTATGCAAATTATATAACATGATCATGTGCTTGGTACTTAATTATTTACTCGTTTATACAGCTTCTCTAATTACAAATTACCTATTATTATGTCTTTTATGCTAACTGCAAAAATGTTTCTTAAAGTCACCTCATTTAAACTATATACGCTCCGGATAATTGCCAAAAACTACAAATAAAGTCAAGCAACACATGTTCCTGATACTTTTCTTCTAATTAATTTGATTTTAATTCCTTTCCCATTTCCAACGCTCAGTCAGCTTCCGCATGCGATGGTGTGACAATCACCAACAAAGAAGTAGACACGCCTTATTCAAACACTTTGGCATTTGCCAAAAGGGAGCAATTACACCATGCATGTACCATGATATGATGATGATGATGATAACCCGAACATACGAGCATAATCCATAAAAGAAAAATCCTTTTCATACGGATTTTTTTCCCCATGTGACAAGACTCTAATCCTTCTCAATTGCATTTTCATGTTCATTGAATGAAAAAAAATTACTACAAAAAAACATCCTCATCCATTTCATACTACTACAATCCATACTCATACTAGCCTGCTCCATATAGGTAAGTACTTTCTGATACATAATATTATACATACATGATATTCCTTTCCTTCCTAAGGATCATTATTACCATTATCATAAAGCCGGTCAAAAAACTACTACGACGACGACGGTGGTGGAAGGAAAAGTAACGGTTAAAGTTGGCCACCACGTGTTTTCAATCTCTCAATTATGTAACTTTTGTTTGTAAAGAAATAGACTCACAGACATAGTCATACCTTGTAGGCATATTATTATTTAAAAAAAAACAAGTATGTATTGTAAAAAGCGAGAGCAAAAATCCCCGTAATAATAATAATAATAATAGACGTGGTTCTTCCGCTCGGTACATAGTTTCATCCTGTTGTTTGGATTGCTACATACTCGAGCTCATGAGCTCAGGAGAGGAAAAGAAGAAGAGTTTTTTTTTTAAAGAATAGGCAGTCATCCCAGAGATCCGACTGAAAAACTCCTTCTCAAACACTTTCATTTCCCCACTGCCTATTTTTAGATGAGAGAAAAACGTTTAACGGTCCTCATATCTGCAAATTGCACGGTTTGTCTGTGGGAATACCCCCACAACAACACAACCCAAACTCAATCACAAACAACCCGAGACTCTTCACATCCATACAATACCCTCAGAAGAGTGTTTCATTTCTCGGCTCATTTCGCTGCTCACAATTTCTAGTACAATGTAAAAAAAGAGAGTATATTATGGCATGGCTGAGGCAATTCCTTTAAACTCTCTGGCATGAAAATATTCAGTTGTGAAAAGCAAAATCCATCCAAGCCGTTCACTTTCTATAACTGTCTATCAGATCGGATCAGCAATGTTTCATTCTCGAACTATACAGATGCATAATATATATAGTTTGGAATGGAAGTTGATGAAACTGATCCCACCTACTGGCTGGCTCGCTCCCCATAGGAAACATGCACGGAATCCGGTATGTGGTGAAAAGGACTCAAAACATGAGCCTCCCGAAAAAAGATTCATGTCTTTGAGCTGCAATAACAAAGTTAAAAAATAAACCATTCCACTTTAAATATATTACATAGTTACATGGAAGGGAAGGAGGAGGACCAAATATCATCATCATCATAAAACTAAAACTAATATTCATGAGATGAGATCAATCCCGCCCGACGAGAGAAGCACTCTGGAAAAAAATGTGTACGAAACTCATCTTCCTACATCCCTGATGGAGTACTTTGGGGAAAACAAACTCTGTTTCAGAGACGGACTAATGAATGGGATGTATTGAAAGTAAAATGAGGATGAAATCCTCTTCTCTTCAGCCAATAATGCATATTATACACAAGTATAACCGGAGGATGAAAGTAAAAATCTAGCTAATTCCATTTTGCCATTTTTTTTGATAAGCAAAACACTTCATATTGACCTTTGAGTTGGTGTAATGAAGAGCCATGTGGGATGTCCACCTTTCACTCCAAGCCTTGTCAGAGTTGGAACGCTGATGATAGACAACTCCCTCATTAGCCTTACCCCTTATCATGTTCAACACGGCTAATCTTTCGCCACTTTGTTCCCCATCTTTATCGAGAGTAATTGAGTAATTGTTGGAAGTAAAGTGGGAAAAAGCGAGCGGATTGTATGATATAAGTAAATCTGCTTTCCCTACTCGTCCACCATCACCAGCATCGTCCTCATTATTATCTTGCAGCGTAGCTTTGCAAGATATTAAGAATGTCTGGTCCGTCTGTCTGTCCGTCTGTCTGTCCG
>JAQGAI010000190.1:0-24959 GCA_034696905.1 Lepidocyrtus violaceus | reverse complement strand
TAATCAGTTGAGAAAGCGGTGATGATCTGATGTTATAGTTTACTTGATGTTTTTTTCACACTACTTGACTATCGTGACGGTGACACAATGCAGCCATTCATGATGCATATTGTTATGCTACTTACTACATTTTTCCTTGAAAGGGCTCGGAAAGACGTATGAATCAGCAGAAGGTTGGGGCTTGAATGAAGCCATGAATGTAGGTACTTACTTTACTCCATTACTCCAGCCATTATATTGCGGGCTTCCCTTGGGATTGGTGACACTTTATTGTTTGGAAGCAGGAAAAAAACTGAAAACTATCGAAGGAGGGAAGAAAGTATAGTGATATGGCTTGGCTTGTTTTCAACGGAGATATTGAGGAGTAACCTACCAAGTAAAGGGAGTAACTTGCGTTCGTCATTTCATAATATCATTTCTTTACCCTTTTTCGTCAATCAATATGGGACAGACAAGAGTATCATACAGACAAGGATAGAAATTTACTGCGGAAGGGGATAAGATAATTTTTACTTTCTGAAGAAATGGCAAGGATTTTAAAAGTCGGATGTATCAAATACAAAAACTATTAAAATGGGAAGATTATGCGGCAATTATATTAAGAAAACAGACTTTACAGATGGTCCAATGCTGTGCAGAGATAATATGAAGTTGCAGTAAACTGTATGTACAGAAAGAAACATGAAAAACGTATTTAAGTTATTGGGGAGTCTGTTTATATATGCGCAGGTTATGTTATAATGATCATAGCGCTAAATTACATAAATATTTTCCAAGTTCAAGAATATCCTTTGAGCGTCATCTGTGCTGTAACAAACAAACTACACAACTTTAACTTTCTTTCCCATTCAATACAGCTTAATTTTCACCGTTTTCTCTTAATACTATCTTTATATTATGTTATGCAACAAATACGAAGGTAAACCTACAGGAGGCAATAAGAGGAGACAATTATTTTTTGTGTGTTGTGGTGCAATGAACCGGAGAATGTGTTTATATTTAAGTGCCTACCTTATACCAGTTCGGTCCTAGTCCTTGAGTGAGACCAAAGCAGATTGACCATTTCTAATGGAGAGGAAGTACATAAGTACTTTCTCTTCTCACTCGTAATAGCCTCCACCTTCTGGAGAAAAGCAACCAACCCAGCTACTATTTTTTGCTTTCTCTTTCTCTTTTTGCTTATCAGCAACAGTCAAGAGAAAGGCCCGACCACTACCATCCAGCCAAAACGCGTAATTTTCAACGAGGACATAGTCGTTTTATGACAACGACAACATCCAGCCAGAGCTTCCCGTCATTTGACGGCTATCATCACAGCATTGTCCCCGTATTAACCGTAGTTTCCCCTCAAGGGTCACATGGGAATGTTGTGTAAAGAACATTAACTGGGAATAAGTCTTTCGGGTGGGATATTTTCCCGTTTTACATTCCCATCAGCGTCTTTATGTAGTGGTCCGTTTGGTCGAGTTTGGCTTTTTCCCCACAATCTTCTCGTTACATACCAGGCTGGTTCCCTTGCTCAGCCCCCGAAGAAAAACAAAAATATAATCATATCCATAACGGGAATCCGAAAAGTGTCTGGCGAAAAGTGCCGTTGAAAGCGGTTATTTTTTGGGAGAGGAAGATTAGAAATGCTTTTATTCCCACTGTTTATTTTGTAACGGTAACGGCTGGTGTCAATGTTTGCACGTTTTCCCCTCCCCAGCCCATTGCAAAGCTGTCATGGTAGTCCTACACGGTAATTACTTTGTGGCTGGTGGTCGGTGTTGTCGGTGAAAGCCGTTTTTTTTGTAGGTTGCGGGTTAATTTTGGGCTACAAAGTGCTCATCTCGTTCCCGACGACAAGCTTTCCTTCCTTATTTTTGAGGCGGGACTGTAAAATGGATTGTGACATGACAAGGATGATCAATATGCTCTCCTCCAGGATGCTGGGAAGAAAAGAGGTCCATTTATCTCTGTCAAAATGGGGCCATCCTTTCTCTGCTCATCAATTTCACTGTCCTTTCAAACCTTCTTCAACGTATAGCCAAGCAGCTTCTTCATATGAAAAAAAAAGAAACTTTTTTTCCTGTCCACTCTTCTTCAGTTTTTCCTCTTGAGTTAAAAGTATACCTCTGCCCCTTTCAAAAACAGTTTTCCACCACCCATTTCTCTTTTTTCTTGGTGACAAGTCTGTAGCAAAAAAAAAATATATTCGATTTTTTTCTTTCTTTCTTTCTCCGTCTGCTTTAGTGGGGAAAAGGGACATCCGGTTAGAAGTCCGATTGTAAATAATAGTGAAATGGATGGTGATGTGCTGGTGGTGGTGGTGGTTGAGGAGGAAGAGAAAAACGTCGAAATTGACTTGACAGGAGAAAAGTTGCCTTTAAAAAAGTCAGACAGGGAGAGGGAGCTTGAGAAAGCTCTCGCCTTTGACTGGGTGGCTGGCTGTCTTTCAGCAGCCCTTAATGTAATGTCGTTCTTTATCCATTTCACGATGAACTCTGTCGATGTGGTAAAGAGACATGTTGTCTTGTTGAAAAATGTTTCAAGCCAGTGGCGAAATGTCTCCCTGGCACATTCCATTCTGTTCTCCACACCGCCGCCACTTCTTTAAGGAGAAAAGAGGAAGTGAGTGGGAGACTCGACTAGAAAGAAGTTGAATAATGACCAAGTTGGCGAAAGGTTGAGCAATGGATGGGAGAAGGGAAGACATATTGTCTCTCCGTCTTTTTTGTCCTCCTTGACTCTCTCCCTGTCCTTATTGCCTTCGTCACTATTAATCTCCTTGACTGGGGGGAACGGAACCGGGAAAATGGGAAGCGAAGTGGAGGTGAATATAACAAGTAGTTGGGGCGACAGATGCTGACATGTCACTTACGCTATGTGCTCAAACTAAAAAAATACCAAGTAGGTGCAGTCGGAGTAACAGTATTTTTTAGAGGAATTTGTGCAAACATACAAATAGTACAAGTTCCCTTGCCCAGCACATAGCATAGCAGTTCTAATTTGCACTTGCAGATATCATTAAATAAATGGTAATTTTAAGGGCTAGAAAAGAATAAATACTTTTAGAAGAAAATATTTTAGAAAATCAATAATAATTATTTTAATTTGTAGCAGCAGTTTATTGTCAGTAATGGTATCAAATGCTGGATCCTAGAAAAATTAAATGCAGACTTCAAAAGCTTATTAATCGACCGTAAAAATTAATAGTATGACAAATGTCACCATTAAGTAATTTTGAATTAGTAAATTAATTTAGATTTATTTGAGGAATACATATTTTGTCAAACTATGTTTTGATACGAACGGGAGAGCTGCAGACCTGTCAGGACAGCATAAAATGTCAACAGCTCTTCTTCTTTTAAATGGGAAATGTCTTGTAAGACACAAGCCATCATCATCCCCCAGCTCCCAGACACTTTAACTGGATCTGTCATCTTTATCATTATGTTGAATAATCAAATAGAGATGGAACAAAAAACAAAGTCTTCAGAAGTAAAAAAATTGGAAGCTTCATCTT
Organism: Lepidocyrtus violaceus; assembly: GCA_034696905.1. Lineage (NCBI taxonomy): Eukaryota > Metazoa > Arthropoda > Collembola > Entomobryomorpha > Entomobryidae > Lepidocyrtus > Lepidocyrtus violaceus. The sequence continues at coordinate 21,454 of JAQGAI010000190.1, read as the reverse complement.
TACATCATCGCCACTTTTGTTACCTCCAAGCCTGAGATTGAGTTTGTCAAAAGAAAAAAATTATGGATGAGATCTTCTCTCTCCTTGTAGAAAAAAAACAATTCAGCAATCACTTGCAGCCAAGTCAAAAGAAGGAAAAAAATCTCGTTTTTTTTTAAATCTGGAATAGCTCACCAAAACAATCATGGACTGGAGTAGCTTGGCTAAATAAAAGACTTGTTTTTTTCTCCTCAAAAAACAAACAATAATGCTTATAGTAATATTCCAGCCTGATCCAGTCTCCAAACACAAGAGGATCCACAGAAGATGAAAGGAGTTTTTTAAATTAAAATCTATGAACATGTCAGGTAATCAATGAGAATAAACAAGTCAAGAAAAAAAAATGGATTTACTTTCCAAGTGAAAGTGAAGGAAAGCATAAAGGATCTATCTGCTTAAGATTATGCGAGATGCTTTCTGGGAAAAGGGAGAACAATTCCGGTTATGTCATGCCTTCAGACACACCATCAGCCTCTTCATCATCATCAGAAGCCACACAAAGAAGATTCCAAAAAAACTAGAATTTTTTTATTCTCATGGCTCATATTTGACTTGACTTACGTAATATTAGTTTATTTACGCCACCCAAAGTCTTTGAAATAAGTAGGATTAGGGCTAAGTCACAGGTTGTGAGGAAAAAGCAATCAAATGTCAGGATTCATTCAGGTATGATCCACATTGTCAACTGCGGAGTCAACATTTAAACCGGAAATACTGTCATTTTCCTCCCGATCCCTTCCCAAGTAAGCTTCACAAATGAGCGAGGAATGAATCCAGCGTGGAAATGAAAAGTGGAAGGAGGAAGTCATCATGAAAGATCAAAAACCCGGGGATGAAAGAAACCCTTTTGGGGATGACGGGACGTAAGAAAACCACACATGACTGCATCCATACTTTGCTCCCACATGTACTTACACATACGCATACTTAATTTTCTTCTTACTGAAATCTCTTTTTTTTGCTTTCACCACCATCAATATCTTGGAGAAAAATCTCTTCATTTTCTGTTGGGAATTCTCTTTCATCATCGTGCTTTGCTTCTTCTTATGTCACATCTTTCTTTGGGGGAAAAATCAAAATCTTTTACGTTTTGTTTTTCTATGTTGACTTGACTTTCTCCTTTCTCTTTTTAGAAAAATTGATTTCTCTTTTGTTCTATATTGAAAAAAAAATCAAGAAAAAAAACTGAAGGGAAGTTGAAAGGATGGCATGACATGTGGCATGTCCTTATTTGTTTTTGAAGTTGACAGCCAGCCACCAACCAACCAGCAGAGCTTATTATGCGTATGCTGCTTTCTATGAGATTACTTATCTCTTCTCTTTGTCGTAGTTTGTTTCTTGGAAAAAAATCAGGGATGACAAGGAATGACTGGCGATGATAAGCCAATTTTCTTTTCAATCTTGGGAGATGTAGACAGACAGGATTTTAATATTCTCCCCCAAAGAGTGATTCTCCCAAAACCAGTCATGCTCGAAACAGATGAAATCATTTGTAAACATTTTTCTCCAGTTTTTCTTTTTTCACCACATTTTATTTCAAGCAAAATTTATGCAAGCTATGGTTAAGTTACAGACTTGACGATAAAGCTAATTAATTCCAGATTTCTCGCAAACGCTCCGAAACTCGGTGAAAGACCCGAGCATAGGAATTCCGAAAGTCCTTCCGAAACAGCCCATAAATCAGAGGGTTGACGATGGAGGCAGAGAACTGAAAAACAGTGCAGAGGAGGGTAACCCATGAAGGGATGTACTTTGCCGGTGCCCCTGGACCGCTGAGCACTTTCACCACCCGGATTAAAGCCACTGGGAAAGTTAGCACGAAGTAGGAGACCGTTATTAAAGTCATTGATTTGAGTATCTTTGAATTGACTTTGTTTCCGATTCGGATGGGGATGCTGCTATTTCTTGTATCAAGTCTCGAGTTACCCCGATTCGTTCCTCCCTCCACTAGAAATAGTTTGCTGCTGGGTTTTTTCTCAAATAATTTGCTGTTTGCGGTAGTCTGTCGGAGAATGCCCACACGGGCTTTCTCTTTAGACATACGGATGATAGCGACATTGCACATAAAGATGGTGGTTGAAGGGACCAAGAAATACCAGATTGTGCAAGCAGCTCCATACCAAAACGCGGCTGGCACACCGGGCCCGAAAAGCTGCCAACTGAAGTCACACAACCCGGCAGCAAAGTCATAGTCGTAATGGAAGAAACCCCATCCCAGTGAACAAGCCCAGGATGAGCCCCAAATATAGAGACACACGGTAAGGAGCCGGGGGTAGGTAACCCACTGATGGTAGCGGAGGGGCCAGCCAACTGCCTGCAATAATTTTAATCAGGAAAGTCTGAAATATAAGTAATTGTATCATCGATTAATTAAATAGCTAAATTTTCACAAATCCATAAGTTCAAGTACAATGTAGCGTTCCAAAGAGATGACCATCAGCAACTCCACCGTAGCCAAGAGCCCCGTCAAGTTGAACACAGCCCACATGTGACAAAAGAGCCTCCCAAAAGGATACTCCTCAAAGAGGATGGTCACTGCGGAAGGTAAGCAAACCAACGTTGTTGTCATCAAATCCGTAAAAGCCAAATTGAGGATGGCGAGATTGGACAGTTGATTCCTTGTTTGGACAGCGGGATCTTTTAGTATGGCGTAAATTACTAGGGAGTTCCCAATCAGCCCTGTGAGGAAAAGGGAACCAAATGTTGCACATCCCAGGGCTTTAAAATGCCCATTCCTCTGATGTAAGGTCGGCATGGTTGACATTTTGCCAGAGAAAGACACACTTCTTCAGAGATTAAGAGCGAAATGATAAATGATGTTTGAGCGATTATGCCATCCTGATGACCACAGTTTCGACATCAATTCCACATAAGCTAATTTGCTTTTAGTCTGTAGTCTGTATGCTTGGTCATAACGTTAGCTAATGATAATAGACATTTTAAACCTGCATTACAATTATAAATGTCTATTAAGCGAAAATTGTTTGAAGACATTAAACTCATTATATTTCTATGATTAAACAACCGTCACGATCTCACGATTCCCAGAAAACGGTTTCACTTCCCAAATTACAAAAAAAAATATATCCGATATGGCATGGTTCTAGCAACTCTTTACTCCAATAAGGCTTCCGTCAATATAGCTTATTATAACCGGGTACAATGTTGAAATAATAAGATGTTTGGATTAGGAGGCTTCTCTGCTTCATACCACATTCCATACTTTCCCAGTTTGAAATTTAGCCGGAAAGCCTCCCTTTAAAACAATGAGCAACTGAAGCCAACTAAAATCATCCCGTAAATTGGTCCGTGGAGAGGATGCATGCACAGAAGGAATTGGGAATAGTTTTCCTTACTCTCCCTCGGCAGTATAATATTCCACTTCACCCCCTTCTTTCAGTTTCCTTCCATTATACCACAGACCAACTTAGAAAGACAAAACTGGTTTAGCCTGTCTTGCTATATAGTTCCCCGTGTCCAATACACACAAGAAGGGTCTCACAATTGTGGTCAACCATATTTTTCCCCGGTTTTAAGCCCTTATCGCTCTGCAATCTGATCTGATATTTTTATTGTCTTTTTTTAAGCTGGGCTGAGGGGTGTAAACCCATCATCACAACTTTCCTCGGATTACTCCCAAATGACATTGTATTTTTATTTTGGGAAGGATGAAAACGATACCTGGGATCGGGAATTCATTTTCAACATCAGGACATTTACCATGGTCCATGCCATTATCTATGGTCAGCGTAACCCTTTAAAACCTGGACTTTCTCTTAGTACTTACATTAGCATCTTCATTTCTATTCCTCCAGCAGCGTAACCTGAACCTGGTTGAGGGAGTCCCTCAAGTACTTTCAACTTCATTATCTAGTTTAATTCCGAATCGTGCTTCGCCGCTCTTTAAAAAGAAAGCATGAAATCATCCATCATAATTTTTTTATCTATGCCGTTTGTTGGTCAACATCCTCTGAATTAATTTCCTTTTAAACGGTCAATATTACAGAGTGTGATCTGGGAAATGGGCAACAAGTTCCGTTTACATTTAAATATTCGTTTATACCTACAGGATATGGCACAAGGTAAGCGATCTATTTATGCCAGTTCACCTAAAACCTTGTTTGTTTTATATTATGAAACTAAAGTCCACCAACGAAAAAGAACACTTTTTTTTAAATACGAAAATGATTGGCTTGCAATGGAAAGTTGCTCTTCCCTCAATAGTACAGCCTCAATCTGATTTTTATTTTTAACCCTTCTTATAACGCCACCAACACCGCTGACCATCCCATTTTGATGTCGATCTCGATGCAATATGTCCTCCCAGCTTCTACACACTTTTTTGTCATCATCGCCATCTCTTCTCCCCACTGTCCCTTGGCCATCAAAACCATCATCAAAAAGCCGGAATCTCGGGAGACACGCCGAGTGACAACTGACAGGATCATCATCACACCATTGTCTCCAATATCGCTATCCATATTACATTTACAGCAGTGCAAAATGATACCCTTTTCCTTCCACTTATTCCTATTCCACCCAGTCCATCTCCAAAGTGCTTCATACATGGCCAGTTCACCTTTAAAACAAAACAAAAAAAAACGTGATACGCCATCCTCCAAAAATACTTTCCTTGTTTAACTCTTTCAGGGAATTCAAAAATTCATCTTGGGGAAGTAAACTTTTTTCCTTTCAAAGAAAAAAAAACATCTCAAAATAGCTTTTCTTTTGAAAGGAAAGTAGGAAAAAAATAAAATGAAAAACATTTATTTTTCTCTCCTTCCTCTCCTCTGCTCTGGTCTGTCTTCTTCTTTTTTCGGTTGTGGTCAGGTCATAAAACGATTTCCTGTTAAGTGGCTCCTGTCCTCACATGAAAAAATCCACTTTACTCAATCCATTCCCCATCATCATCATCATCATCATCCAGTTTCATCAACAACATCATCCGATCTGATCTCCTCATCCCATTTTAGAGAGCTTGAGCTTTCGTGTCAGATGTCAACAGATCCTCTCCCTCTCTGTCTCCAACCAACCTGAAATCGATCAAGTTGTAAAATAAAAGCAAAAAACGAAGGGTTAAGAGAAAAGAAAAGCCTGTCCAATCGCATCACATCACCATCATCATCTCATTCCATCAAACAATCCACAAAGAAAAAAGATCACTTTTCCTTTCACCCCGGGAAAAAAAATGGGAAGAATGAGAGCCATCAACATCAAGTCATGGCGTTTTCTCTCAAATAAATCATTTTGCTCGTTAGGTTCCTTTCTCCCTCCAAAACTCTGGATTTTTTTTCTTGCCCAAATGTCCACCCTCATATAGCCACGGTCACACATAACATAACTATATTTTAGTTCATGTGAGATCCTTTATCTCCTTTTTCTCATGTCCCGCCTTCCCACTCTCATTTTTCCTCCAGCCAATTTGTAATAACTTAACTGTTGGGCCCAAATTGGAAATGGCCACTTTAAGCACAAGTTACTCCGAAAAGAATCAACTCAATGCAATGAAGCCATTCTCATCCAGAAGAAGTAGTAGCAGCAGTGGGATTGGACATTGTTGGAAGGATAAACTCACATGACATTAGTTATACCTAACCTCACAAGCGTTTACATATGTTTCCCTCCTCTTTCTCCAGCCTTTTATTTTTGGCTTGAACAATGGCTTGAACAGAATTAGATTAAGATTACATGGGAGAAAAGTGAACAAAATGAGGAAGAAAAAATTCCATCGTTTTTCTTATTTTTTTCCTTTCTTTAAAAAAATGACTTTTTCTTCTGCTCCACTTGTGTAACTGGACAAATAGAGCTGACACAAAAAAAGTAGGAGAAAGCTCTGTAAATACATATGAAAAAGAAAATTGAAGAATTGGTCATATAGTAGGATACATATATCCCAACGGGTGTTGTATTTCCATTTTCAGCCCGTTCTGTTCTCCACCAAAAGCATATTTTTTTTAAATCAGAGAGGACGACCAAGATATATGTATATTGTCATGTCATTCCCACCACCACCACCACTAAAGCCACGCCAGATGCATTGTAAACTTTTTTTTTAGTGTGGAGGATTTTCTGTTTTTTTACTTTCTCTTCATCCTTTGTTCAATTTTTTTTAGTGTGGAGGATGAGAAGGAGTTTATATTGGCTTTGGCTATGCTATATGGCTATATGGTTCAGCTTTTGATCTCTCAAGAGAGGAATCAATGAGGTTTACTCCGGGAAAACTAACCACACCATCACTATCACCAAGAAGAAAGGAAAAAAACTGTTCAACTTAATCTCATTTTCCTTTCTCTTCTGATTTCCTCTGCTGGCCATAAGTACATATGCCTTGCCCGTCCGCCCGCCCGTCTCCTTTTGTTTGGTCAGTGTAATATGCTGCTGGTGGCGGTGGTAAGTAAATGGTGAACTATGGCCCATTCCCAACAAATGGAGGCAACTCAAACAGATTGTCGCAATGGGCTTTCTCCCTATATGATAGCTTATACTAGGTTTATATGGAATAAGTAGGGTATAAGTATTCATTCAACACTTTATTTTTTTTTTAATGTCCAAGTAATCCGGTTTGGCTCCCTTGGAGGAGTAAGTAATAACCAATATGGGAGTTTTATAAAGAAAAAGGGAAAAGCAAAAGGAAGGAAGAAAAAGTTGTTGTTAGTTGGTTGGGAGGGAGTGAGGAAAAGCTGTTGTGAAAGTGTGAATTGTCTCATTTGATTGTATTATGGTGAAAGCTTTTTCGTTTTGAGAAACCAATATTGAACAATAAATATGTTAGGTTTACATAAAGAAATGGAGGGAGGGAGGGAGGATGGAGGAGGCTTGTGTGGTGGAGTGTATAGTACAGCATGTCCGTTAGTATTTCTTCTTTTTCTTATTTTTTTTCTTCAGTAAGTTGAACAAAATGCGACAAGTAAAATGGACATCCAAGACAATTGGCAATAAAAGCAAACGACATGAAACGAAATCGGAGGAGGAGTAACTTGGAAATGGACAATCTGACGCTCATTTTTGAGGGGCATAATCATCATGTTCATGGGAGCGTGAAATGGGGGGAGGGAGGGAGCCCAATTGTTTCAAACAACTTCGGACTTCCTTATGACAAGCTGTGTTTTGGTGGTGGTTGGAAGTTAAGAGTGAAGCCGTTTGTTTTTGTTGGAATGTGCTAATAACTCATCTATTGAGAAAAAGGAAGAGGAGAGGGAACAAGTGTGCCGTATCTGGATGGAGAGCGGAGGAGATAGCTGGGAGAAAATCGGATTGGTTTTTTCTTCGGGGAAAATGAAATATTAGTTTCATATATTGGCTGATTGTAACTTATGTTTGGGATCAGATTGGGATCTTTAAGTTATTGTCGAAGTTTTTTTTTTGAATTAAGATAAGATGAGAGAGGCTTCTTCTTGCCAGCAGTGTAGCATATTGGTCAAGTTGGTGGAAGGGATGATGATGATGATAACAAAATATGATTATGATTTGGTTACATAAGAGGAGAGCAGCATACATGACCAACATGTGTGGTGTGTCCTTCTCCATTGAAATATTTCAGTCGTTACTTCCATTCCGGAATGCTTGGCATGGCTTACTGATCCGTGCCATTATGCAAAAATATGAAATTAGATATTTGACAATTTTCCAAATTGGCTTTTTACATAATTTGCGAGTTTAGGCTTCGTATAAATTACTTTATGAATGAGAATATGCTAGTGCCACTTGCTGGGCATGATATGGGATGGAACACAACTTATGTGAGTTATGCAAATATTTCTGGAAAAAATAAAATACGATTCCAATAAGATCTCTTTATTCTGAAGGGGAAAATTGGAGATGGAAATTTATTTTATCCGTTCATTCTGCAAAAATCAATTTAATGAGTTTTTCCTTCCTATCTCTGATCTGCTCGCCTGTCAACTCAAACAAGCTTGTTCTTAGCTGAAACTGTATTTTTTTTACTAAAAAAAGGATAAAACTTTTGTATATTTTACCACTACCGATGCCCTTTGCGACCCGTACATCACATAGCTATAGTTATAAATCTGTATATGCGTTACTTACTTCAGAACCAGTCTTGTAAAAAATATAGAAATATTTTTTAGTAAATCTTAGCCTAATGTACAAAACATGTTGGAGGAACTTAACTTACAAACAATTAGTTAATTATTGCGTGCTAAACAATTATTGAGTTCATCCGAGAATGCAAAGAGGTTGAAACCGTAAACGCGCTTGATTTTAACCAGACTATTTTAACACTAAACTACTTTCTAATCTATTTACATGTAAGTACATCTTAGAATTACAAAATGAGATTGATACAAGCTAGGTACGAAGAAGTAAAGTAACCTTAAAACTTAAGTCACGCCGCTACTGCTCCATTGTCATTTGCACAGCGTCGTATGCCTGGATAGTAACGTTTTGCAGCCAGCGTTGATCCTGTGTGCGGTGGTGGTCCCGAGAATCGTCAGCCTGTCGCAGATCTCCCCATTCATCCCTTCCGAGTCGGGTAGGCAAAAGTAGTCATACTAAAAAAACAAAAAGATGGTTAGTTAAAAAAGATTCTGACCCCAAAAGCATTTTAATTGCTCATGAAAATGCGTATGATCCTCCACTTACAGTGTTCGCATCCACATACTGCGTATTACAGATTTTGCACACGGGAGACCTCCCATCCTGTCCTTGAATCTTTCTCAGACTCCTCAACAGTGCGTATGTATCCTTTGATGGCTCAATCACAGCATGTTGGAACTGGAAATGTTGCTGATGATGATGATGATGACGCACAGGCTTACTGTCCACCTCCTTGAATTCCCCAGGCATCACCTCGAGGGAGTTTTGCTTCGTGGGGGCCGCCAATCCTGACCCCGCTAAGGTTGCTGCAATTAGTGCAACGCTCAGCACAACAAACTTTGCCGGGACGTTCATGTTGACAAGCTGGATCAATTGTTTTTATGAAATAATAATAACAACAAACAGGGAAAAGACAAAACGGATTCAAACAAACTTTCAACAGGAAAATAATCTTCTTTTTATGCCAATTGATCAGATCTGCTGAAGAGGACGACCACACATGACGGTCTGACATAAAATGACATCATTCCACCTCAGTCCGGCTGTAGTTAAATAGAATTTGAGTATCTTCATGGGTCAGCTCATCTCCATTCTCCCGTCCCATTCCAAAATTCCATGATTCCGTACACGTAATCATAACTGTCCATTTGGTTTGGACTGGAGGCGATATTTCGTAGTTAGGTCTAACAGAGATCAGCAAATGTCACGACACAATTGTGTGTCATGTGCCTCCTCATTTTCATTTCTTAAATGCTCAAAAGCAGCCATGATGATGATGATGATACTGATGAGGATGATGATGATGGGGATCATTAGCGTTATCTTTATCAGTTCCGGATGAATTAGTTCAAACAAAAAAAATCTCGCTCGACTTACTATTTACTTTTTTATTATCCACATAAAAAAACCTTATCAAATCGTATCATGACATGACATGGGGGAGAGTAAATATAGGACTCAGTCTATATTTTTATATGGACTAAAAATGAAGATATGCTGATATGCATTGGATGATGATATGATGGTGGTCGTGACCATTCCAATGTTGAACATATTTCAAGTCATACTGGTCACTGGGGTTATGTCACGTACGTATCAGCGCCATGTCATGTCATACAAATAAATACATACATACTTCCAAGTTATAGTTCCAAGTATAAAATGATGGGGGCCAGTTGGAAACAAAAAAAAATGGTTACACTTTGGAAAATCCACCTCCAAAAGTCCAAAAAGCATAAACTTACACTTACAAACTTATAATATTAGAAGAATGTCATGTGCGATTACGGTTTGCTCTCTTTATTACCAAATCCAGATTAAATATATCGGGTCAACTCTAGATGAACTCCTTCCATCATATATATTTATGTATGAGTTCAGTTGAAGTAATATGTCTTGGAATTATGATAATCGCTTTTCTCGATAAATATGGGATATGGATGTAGGATGATAAGAATTTTTTTTTGCAACTTGAAAGAAAAAAATTTGCTCACCATCATCATCATCATCTGCATCTTTTCACCATAAAAAGTCAAAAAATTATTTGAAGGTTTACTAAGAAATGTTGTTATTTTTATGTATGCAATTTTATTATATTTGTCAAATGGAAACAATTATGTATTTCCAAGTATGGATTGATGGAGTAATTAAAGGAATAACAGCCAGTTTGTTAAGTACATAAAATTGCGCAGAGGAAATAATGCATATTATGGGGGGAAATTTCTTCCCAAGCTCTGAAAATTTTTCAGTTGAGAAATCAAATTAATTCCATGAAAATTCATGCTCACAGCTTATCAATCATTTTACTTGTATGCTTATCATCGACATAAAAAGAAATATTCCTTCTTCCTCCTCCTCCCAGTTTTTTCCGTTGTTACTTAATTCTTCTTGTAATTTGTTTTGGGTAGTTTTCTCAAGATAATTCAAACATGATTCATGAATCATCGTGAATCGTGATGATGGTGGTGGTATTTCCACACAGCTGTGTAGACTTTTCCTTTGTTGTGCCGGAAGGGAAACTACGAAATTGAGGAGGATCATCACAAAAGATTCTAGAAAAAGTCTGTATGAAGGAGTTTTCATGTACGATACATAAATATGATAACATACAGCAGTTATAATTGAGGAAAAACCAGCGACCGATCATGCACGTGTATACAAAAGCATGTCTTTTGATTATGATTATGCCTAAAAGATGCATTATGTCTATACTATGCGGTCGGCAGAATACTTTTATCTGAGGCTGACAGGTTATCATGAGTCATGTCACGGGGTCCCTCTTGATGCGGAGATGAGATAATGGTCTACTTAATAATTTTCCGTTTTCTTTTATTGAGAGAGAGGGATGATGATGCCTAATTGGATTTGGAATGGATAGGATTGATTTGGCATTAATAATCTTCGATATGATTGATATTATTGATTGTGAAGAGAACGGGTGCCGGTGCCAATGACCAATGCTTTTGATTAAGGTTCAGTGCAGTCCAGATTTCCGCTAACAGCTCAGTAAAGAGTACCTTTGTTAATTTTTTGCAATATGATTTAGGTTGTGAAAAAAATATGATGATGTTTACAAATAAAAATGGCATGCTTCTGATTGATTTGCTGTTGCTGGAGAGAAATACATGACCTTTATGAAAAAAAATAGTCAAGATCAAGTTTCTAACGATCAGAGGGGATGGATGGCCAGAGGTTGTTAGTTTAGTTAGGAAGCTGAGTGAGGTCAGATTAAGAAAGAAAGAAAAAAATGGCAAACAAAATCAAAAATAACGATGGACAACAATATTCGTGGAGTTTTTATTGGAAATTCTTGAAATAGCACAAACATGAGATGATTAATTAATTAATTAATTAGTGTTTAACGTGAAATTGGCAATATGTATTAGGTAGGTAGATATTCCGGTGGCAGCGGCTTCGTGAAAAACAAGAGTTAAATATAGAGGGTGACTTGGTAAATAGTTTTTTTGTGGAAGATGATACTGTGAAGGTGAAAATGTACAAGAAGATTACAGTTGGAAAACATTATAGTTCTTAATTAGGGAAATGGGAGCGTTCTCACTGGTCAACAGATAAGAGCGTTTCGTAGGCAGTCGTGCTCCCATCGCAGAGCTCCAGCCACGTGTCTTGACCTTCAAATGGCCTTCCAATTTGCTGGAAGACTAGTTCCAACTCCCGCTTCCTCTCTACTGTGCTGTCGTTAAATCCTACTATTTCCAGGAACTTTAGATTCTTTAAATGGGCCATGAGGCGGATGATGTTTGCGGAGACTCCGAAGTTGTTGGTTTTGCCGCATTCGTGGAAAAAGAGTTTTCTTAGGTTGATAAGCCTCCTTACGCAAGCTTCGATGTCGGAGGATAAGATGGGGAATCTGAATATTTCCAGTTGCTCCAAAGATTCTGGGAGATCCATGGCGTTGACGGCTAGAAGGATTTCGCCGATGGTGGCCACCACAGCGTGGGGAGGTTGATGATGATGATCAGCCGGTGGAGGGAATCCAGCCGCTGCTGGAGCCCCGACAGGAGGTTGTCCATTATTTCCATTCATGGCGTCTGCATGATCACTTCCTAGACTGGAGGATGATAAGCTTCCTATAGAGTTGGCACCGCTGGCTCTGCGCTGGCCAAATGGTCCCAGGTCTACGGGGTGAATCCTGGCGTGGTTTTCTCGGCACCGTAGAATCAGGCTTTTGAGTCGAGTACATTGTCGGAAAATGCTAAGGTCGAAGGGGGTAACTTTATACATGGCGGCTCCGGGGATGCGGACCCCTCCACTGACTGGGGAGCTGGGATAGGCTTTGGTGACCATCGATAAGTTGGCCAGTTCCACATGGACTAAAGTGGCGGAGCATGCTTCAATCGGCATCTGGAAATGAACCCAAGGGAAACCGGAAACCCTTGCACGAGTCTCCGTCATGGGATCCCTGCACAGCCAGTCGAATCGGAGCTCCCTTAGCCCATGATGAGTTTGGTATTGGTTGTTTGTAATGTCTTCCGTGCGAAGTCGTTCCTGTGCATATAGAGCTTGGCTTTCCAACAGTGACTTCCAAATGTGAATATCCTTAGCGTAGCCCATCGTGGTGATGCACATTTTTTGGAGGCGGATTTTGCAGAACTGCGTCAGGTTGATTTCGTGGGGGGAAACACACCTTTCATTCTTGTTGTGTCTTCTTCGCTGCCGTTGAGTCACGGATCCAGTTTCCAATCTATATTCCTCCTCGTCGGAGGAGCTTATTTCCTCCCCCGCCATGTCATTATCCCCCAACCAGGCTATACAGGATAAGGGGATGAAGTCCAGCTCAAGATGGCTGATGGTGCTTGCATGTCTCGAGACAAACTTTAATACTGAGGTCACATAATGGGAGTAGTGCCACACCGGGAAGCGCTTCAATATTTCGAAAACCTTCAGCTTCGGGAAGTAGCAGTCCATCATTGGAGGGACCTTCAACGCAACTCTTTGGTCTGAAGATGAGGGTCGATGGATTTGGAGATGCTCCTCGGAGTTCAGTCGCAAATATCTTAATTCGGCTAGGTTGCTTAGGGCAGGAGTATCTTGCAAGTTGAGGATCCACGGATAGTTGGCCCGACGGGTCAGGGTTAAATGCTCCAGATTATTGGAAGATGAAATCAAAGTTCTCAAGTTTCCGGGGGAAGTTGGTCCAAACACTTTGATGACTTTTAGGTAGGATGGGTGCTGGAACAGTGGTTCCGCCTTGAGATCCCGAGTCAGCTTCCAAATGATGCATTCACGACAACGCAGGTTCTTGATTAGCGACAGATTGCTGGTGGTGTCGTAGATGTTGAAGGCAAACTCGTAGAATTGATCCACCTCATCGTGCCATTGTTTGCAGACCAGTCGTAGACTCGGAACTTGTCGCTGGTTTATCATGTTGAGGATTTTAGCTCTTATCTAAGAAAAAAATGGAAAAGAAAATGTTAATACTTTACAAACTTAAATATTTTTTACATAATTAAATTAAATAGAGCTCATTTTAAATTTTTTAACTTACTTCTACAGGTAGCAGCATAATAGGAAACTTTTTCGGTTGAACATCCACCTCATCCCCACCCCCGTCATAGCTGGAGCTGCTCTCATCCTCATCAATATCATTGGAGCTGCCGCTTACGGTGTATTCACTAGTGGTAGTTCCATCCTCCGATGTTGGGGTGAGGTCATCCCCATATTCCATTTCCAGTTTTGCCATTCCACCAGGTTCAATCGCCTCCTTGACCAAGTCCTTTAGATGAAGGGCTTGGTCTGCCAACTTTTGACACAGCAAATCCAGCACGCGAACTTCTGGATTCTCAGCCAGCTTTCAACCGTTTACTGTCTGCAAATTAAAAATCAACCATTCAAATTAAAAATTGTCTGTTTAACTATTTTAAATTTTCCAGAAGGGAAATGCATTATTAAATACATTTTTCACACAAACTTACCTTTTCCTCTATGCCTGAGAAATTATGTAACTTTCATATTTTCTCCAGTATCTCCCCTCCCAGTCACTTTCACTCGCCTCGCCAGTGACCCGACTCGTTGAATAACACTTCTAGCAATTTATTTTATCATCATTAATTAATTAATTGTTTATAACACCCCCTGTCTATTTAATATCTGGTGAAGTGAGTTTGGAGTTGGCCACCAACCACCGACCTCGGATCTCGGAAGGAATATTATAGTAATTTAATTTTAAACAGTCTTATTAAATCTAACTATTTCACTAACAAATCAAATCTAATCCTTCGGCTATCTATCTGTCTAATCTCCTTCAAACACTTTGCAATTAAAATGCTCACTGTTCACTCATAAAATTGCTATAATAAATAAATAATTTAATAATCCAGCAATCTAAATTTTCAACACTCTTTACATGGGTGTTGCCTTTAGCCTTCCTTTCTCATTAATTACTAAATTACTAAATGAAAACAACTCGTTTTCACCAATTATTTCAGATGCATTATTTTTCCCAATCCAATCAAAAACTGTAAATAAATCAGCTGAATGAATGCACTTTTCCTCCCTTCAGCAGAAATGTACACTTTTCTAACATGTGTTGTGTTTGTCTGACTTGGCCCAATTCACTTTTTCTACTGTACTTTATAGTGTGTGCATTGTGCATCAAATATAGGCAGAGATCAATGCACCCGCTCTCCTTCTCTCAAGATGAGATACACTCTGCACTGTTTACTGTTTACATACACTTTGTTCGTCCTACGACGCTGACGCTGCTGCTGCTGCGTCATCTCATCTTCATCTTTCATTTCATTCATCGCAAAAAATTTTATCATCATCATTTTTATCATATAAACTTCGATATACATAAATTAATTTAATTTATAACGATATTTATGTATTTTTTAACAAGCTTGAACTTAAAATAATCGTATGGATTAATGAATGGGTAGACTTAATGACTTAGTATGATTCTCTCATTTGCATATTATCTGGAATCCAGAAACGTTTTGTAGAGTGGTATGGGATAGTCAATAAAAAAATCAATTATTTTTTAATTTAAATTATTTTTTTACCTGAATTGTTTTATTGTTCTTTGAAATGAAAATTCCTTGAAATTTCGCAAAAGAAAATGCGTAGTTTTACTACGAAAGTGCTGTAATAGCTGTATATTACGTAATAATGTAGGAAAATATTTTTTTATACAGTTTGTTTGCCAATTTTAATTTAGCCTCCGACTGAGCTTTGTAGCATTATTGTTCAACGGGTCGGCAGTAAATGAAAGCAAAATGATGGCTATCGACGGGATATTTAAATTGCTGGCTTGTCACCCTCGTGGAAGCTTCATTATTCTGGGGTTGTCCATCCTCCTAATGTTTCTGATCCCCGACACTCTATCCGGCTCCCGCGTCGTGGATGACAACCTACTCCAGAAGGGACAGCGTTTCCTAAAGAACTTCAAGGTGACTCACATGGACAGCGTCTCAACTGAAACGCTCTGTCCGGAGGAGTCCAACACGTATATCACCGGGGCGAGGATCCGTCTCTCGGACCACCTCAATCAGAGCAAACCGGTGGTGACGGCAATAGAAGTGATTTGTTCGGATGGGATCCGGACCAGAGTGTGGGGGTCCCCCACCCTGCTACTGGACCAGAACATGGGGAACTGGACGGAAGTCAAAGAGTGTCCCAACGGGCAGTTTGTCACTGACGTGATTTTCAATCTCGAATATTTCGCCACTTCCGGGCTGATCGCTTTCAATTTGGCGAGGTCCATGTCCAATCCGGATGATGGCTTCAATCATAAATCCACCGGTGTGGACATCCGCTTCATCTCCAAGGACAAGTTTGTCGCGGGGATCACCATGAACTGCACTTTTCGAGGGGATGGTAAAAGATTTGTCCCAAGCTATGATGATAACGAGAATGATAATAAAGGTGATAAGGGCCAGGATGATAACAATAGTACAGGGTTGGAGTGGTCCTCCTTCGTGTTGGGGTATGCGACGGGCTACGGGCTCCGAATCTACTGTCTGAAGGATCGGGTGATAAGCGGGATATTTGTGAGGAAGCAGGCCCTGGTTTCCTCCGTGGATGGGGAGAGAATGCTCCCGGTGAAGATGACCATAAAATGCGAGGAACTGTTCAATCCCGCGCGAGACTGCCACCCAGAGCTGGGCTGGGATCCTATGGAATTCGGCTCCATGCACTGTTTCGACCCGTCCAGCAGGCGCCATCTCAACTCCAGCATAATCTCGGAGGCGGATCCTCACCCTCCAAATATTCAGTGCCATGTTAGGCACTCCGTGGGCTCCACTCTGAATGATAACATCACCAATTTGAAGCAAATCCTGGCCGCTTATAAGACCGTCGGGATGGAGGAGAACGTTGGGGTCATCCTTGTTCCGAAGCTGTTGAGTCCCCGTTTCCGGTCGGAATGGCAGCACACGTACAAGCTGGAATATGCCCAGTATGAAAAGGCCGTGCGGGAGCAGCCGTACGAAAAATATTTGCATTTGCATAAGCATCTAGTGAGGCCAGTGGAGTTTAAGAATATCACGTATGAGCTCCCGCTAGGAGCCAATGCCAGTCGGGGGATAGCTGGGAATAGGACGTTGAGTCATCAGCTGGTCATCTCCCAGTTGGTTGGCTACTGCAGCGTCTACAAAGTCTACTTTCCCGTTTTCAAAAGTGAAATGATCAACTCCATACGGAGGAATGCGGATGGGCTGGAAAGGGAAATTGTGTTTGAGAAGTTGAAAAAATAATGAATATTTTAAAAAAAATGCCATTTAATTCTTCATCATTTGAATTTTTTTGTTAATTTTATTTCTTTTCAATAAATATAAATTGTTTAAAAAATAAATTAATTTAGTGTAATCTATTATTCTACTGTAAATTAATGATCCGTGAGCAACTTCTATCCGCCTCGGTAAGATAGCCCGTTTTACATTTACACCTTCCATATCTCTTATTAGCCCTCAGCCCGACTTGGGCTCCACTTTCAGATTCCATTTCTGGAAGTCCTCTGTAGGCCTCGCATACTGCCCCCTCCGAGCAAAAATCCTTATCCTCCGGAGAGCACCTGGAGCCCACCGAGCCTCTGCATCTTTGCGTTTCATAGTCGTAAAACTGGAATGCTCCACATTGGCACGTTCCATGGATGCACTTAAGTGGGGCGAGACGGTCACATCGAGGTTCTGAGTTGTTGGAATCATCCTCCTCATTTTCATTCCTCCTCCGGCCTCCATACCCGTCACTGATGACCATACGGAGACTCCGTTTTTGAGATCGGGTGGCGCAGGGCTGTCCAAATGTGAGCTCGCATCCTCGGTCCACAGCGATGAATCCGTGTTTGCAGCGACATTCCGAGACCCCCTCTTCGGTAACGATGCAGTGGGCGTTTTTGACACAGTTGTTGGTCGTGTTCTCGCAGGGGCCTTTGACCAGGCTGATGCAGGTTTTGAGTTTCTTGTCATATTTTTGATGGTCCTCGTAAGGACAGAGGCACTTCCCATCTTCGCAGACAAACTTGGCGCTACAGTGCTGGCCCGTCGCGACATCACACTTCCCTCCGTAATAGTCGATTATGCAGCGTCCCTCCGTGGAGTTGGTGTAGCCTTGATCCGTCTCGCACTCACATTTGGCCTGGGGACTGAAGGAGTCGTAGTGGATCCAGTACAGAGGATTCCTGCATTTGGCGTGGGAAATACATTGTTGATGGCTGGAGCAGGAAGCCCCAGCGAGTCTCAAACAGGTCCGCCGCTTCTCGTCATATAATGCGACCGTTGTGTTGCATTCGCATCTTCCATGGACTGTGCAGATAAGATCGGAAGCGTCTTGACATTGTACATTGTCCGTGCAGGTCTCTCCATAGCCCCGCTTCCATTCGCAGGTCCCGTTGATACTTTTGTAATAGCCTTCTTTGCAAAGGCAGGTGGCATCAGTGTCCACCGGATTGAGGCGTCCGGGACTCCGGCACAAGGCGTTGGGGACGCAGTCCCTCAGGTCGTAGCACTTTGCCCCGGCCAGCCTCATGCAAGTCTTTCTGGTGGGGTCGAACAGGGAGGTTGTGGTGTTGCAGCCGCAGAAGCTGCCCATCTTGTCGCAGTAGGAGTCTTCACAGCTCTCCGGGGATGTGCAGAACTCTCCATATCTAGTTAAATCATTTAATCCAATCCTCCTCACTTTAATTTTTAATTATTCATTATTATTTTAATGCCACCAAATTTTACTCTGCTCATCCTTACCCCTTCTTCCTCTCACATGTCCCGTTTTCCGTCGTGAAATAATCCAAAGCACATTTACAAAAGCCTTTATCGCATTTAGCATGAGGTATGCAGGGCATATAAAGTTCATCCTCCCCCTCGGAGCACTTTTGACCCGCCATGGCCAAACACATCCTCCCCCCATCCATGGAAAGGAAGCCATTGTAGCATCTGCATTGAGTGGCGGATCCCACTCCCGGCTCCGTCTCCCCACAAAATGCATGCTGGATGCAGGTCGTCTCATTGGTCCCATCACAAGGGACACCCACGTAGGTCAAGCACTTCTCCTGGGAGTAGTCGTAATACTGCTGGTGATTGGGGAGCTTGCATGTGCACTCCATATTCCGGCATGTCAGCGTATCCTTGCAGGAGTCCGTCCATGATTCGCACCTAATAAGGGGTCATATTGAAGAAGGGCGTGATTACTGATTGATAACCTTTTAGCAGGACCTGATTTTTTACAACGAAAATCCTCACATACCTTGACCCATATTTCCCGAGACAGTAGCCATCATTGGACTTGTGGAAGCCATCCTTACAAATGCACTCCGCTTTGGGGGTATGTCTGGGATATAAGTAGCCTGGACTTCGACACACCTTTTAAGGATAAAATTCTTTTAATTTACTGAATAAGTTAATTTATCTTCAAAAAAATTAAATTTAAGTATTAAATCCCACTCACTGAATTGATGACGCACTGATCATTCCGCTCACAATTCGTCCCCGCCAGAGCAATACACCTCCTCCTAGACCGATCATAAGCATGAATGGTTTCATTGCAGGCACAGACTCCCTTCACCCTATTACAGATGAACTTCAGATCCTCCCTACAATGGGAGTCCTCCTCACACTCCGACTCATACTCCTTCTTCCTCTGACACGTCTTCTCCTCATTCTCGAAAAAGCCGTAGGAGCACTTGCAAACCATGCTCCGGGAAAGGACATTCCCATTCAGGAAGCCGGCATGTTGGCAATCCGCATTTGGGACACAAGGGGACACCTCCGAGCAGGATGACCCCACCAGTGACACACACTTCCCTTCCAGATAGTCATACATGTGGCTGGTGGAATTGCAGAGGCACTTCCCTTCCTCGCAAATCAGGTTGAAGTCCTCACGACACTCTTCATTCGCCGCACAGTCCGCCCCATAAACCTGCCTTGGCTTGCAGGTCCTCTCCTCCGTCTCAAAATAGCCGGGTTTGCAGGTGCACTTCACGTCATACTGGTTGAAAATCCCGAAACTCGGGCAGTAGGCGTTTTCCGCGCACAACTCGAAATCGAAACAGGATGACCCACTCAGCCCCACACATAAGCCATGCTCCAGGTCATAAATGGAGTTGGTCTCGTTACAACCGCACTTTTTATTCTCATTACACCCCAAATGCAAACTTTGTCTGCAGCCTTCGTCCTTCTGGCAGTCCTCCCCGATTTCCCGTTGCCTTTCACAGGTCCCATTCCCCGTCGCAAAATAGCCAGAGTCGCATGTACAGAAGCCATCCTCACAAGCCGCGTTGGAGACGCAGCGAAAACTGACACGATCCGCCAAATGAGCCGTCCGCTCCTCCCCACCGGCGATGTCCAGAAGGACGCCATTCAATCCGATTTGGCTCGCCCTGTAAATGCACTTCTCCCCGGGGAGGACCCAGCAGGAGCTGCTGGCGTCATCGAACTTCATGGCGTTGCTCAGCGCACACTGGCAGCTCCCGTTGATGCAGGTGAGATAGGCACTGGAGTCACATGTTTCCGCTGTGCAGGGCTCCCCATAATTTGCGAATATTGTTGGGGCTGGGGCTGCAATGTTGGTGTTGATGTCGTCAGCCTCCATTGCCTCGTTTGCCTCCTCCGCCTTGAGTATTTCGGCCATGAGTGCTCCCTCCTGTTCCATGATTTCGGCCATGTTTGCACCCCTCGCAGGTCTGAAGGTTGAGCTGCTGGCGCTCAAAACTATTACCAGCCATATTCCTAGTGGGGAGTTCATTGTGAAGCTGGTTGTTTTTTTTGCTTCACTCCACTTATTTATTCTGGGCCAAGTTGACTTGTCTCCTCCACCGCTCTCATGTAAATACTGGGGGAAGTTGCCTCCCTCGAATAAAATTTCAAAAAAAAACTAAACTAACCAAGTCTTGAGTTCAATTAAATAAAATGTGACGTTTTTTCAGAACACATTCATTTCAAACCTGGACTAAATGCGCAACTGACAATGGCAATGACCGACAGGTTCAGGCTGCTCAGCCTTCTTCTTTCTAACTCTGATATATGGTCACCGTGAGAATCTTTTTATTATCATTTCACACCGGATACTATACTTCTTCTTCAACGTTTGGAACTTGTCAGAAGGGAGCACCTCATTCATACCTACGCCGTTTCGAAACTGACTCGAATCAAATCAAACTTCAAATCAAGTTCTAGCAAATGGCTAATAACAAAAAAATGGCTTGTTATTTGTTACATTCGTAAATACTGTACTGTTTGGGTCGGGAACGGATAATCGAAAAATAGCAGCTTTTTTATTGAATGCATTTTAACAAGATTAGTGTTATAAAAGTGCGGGGGTTTCTTAAAGCCGGTGCTGATGATGATGATGCGGATGATGTTGATGCGGAAGGAAACCTGTATAAAAAGCAATTAAGCTTACTGTACTCGCAACAGGAGTGCATGTTACATCAATCAATAGTCTGTGTTAGTGTTAAAAGGAAAAATTGTGTGTGAGATGTTGGGAATGTGAGTCGAATGGCTACGCCACGTTCATTACATCACCCGAGAATGTTAATTCGGGCGGAATGTACCAAGGAAAGAACTAAGAACGTAGGAGAAGGAGGAGGAGAACGGTGTGCGGTTGCATAACTCGTGATTAGTACGAATCGCCGTCATCATCATCATCATCATCATCGGATTATCAACGGATGATCGACTTGTTAAATGAAATGAGTTTGATGGGGATGGATCCCGAGGCGAGGGAGGATGGATGGGTGAAAAAAAAGAACAATAATAAAAAAAATTAAACAAGACTCGGATTTTCCTTATGAATGAAATGGCTTCCTGGAATGGAACGTGACATCTGACACCTACACACAACCACCACCGATAGCGATATACACGCGAAGGGGATGTGATAATGTGGGATGGGATGGGATGCTTGATTATGG
>JAQGAI010000189.1:0-25019 GCA_034696905.1 Lepidocyrtus violaceus | reverse complement strand
CCAAATTTTAAGTGAGGTGTCATTCGAAAGCTAATCATAAGTTGAGTTCAGTGGCACTAATACTAACGTCGTAGGTCGCCTGGAAGTGGGTCAAAATTCAAGGTCACGCTTTTTCATATAATTAACCCATATTAAATGGGGTGTCATTCGAAAGCTAATTATGCGCTGACTTCAATGCGACTAAAATTAACTATTTTATATTATAACCGTCTTCTACGCTGCAAGATATATTAATAGTGTTTTTGGCTGTTTATTACGAGGAGGAGGATTGAAGCTCATGGTTCATTGTACCAACTTTTATGTATGGGAAGCAAGGTTCCTTTCAAGATAAGATGATGACATGGCATGGATCTCTCTTGGCCTACTGCATACTTGTAACAAAAACTGCATCAAGCTCATTCCCACTCCAATACACCAAGTTATCTCTTACGCTCTGGGTAAGCATTATTGTAGAAAAGTGATTTTCCAGAGAGCAGCCTGCCTGCTTACTTCTCTTCTTTATATAGCTTTGTTATAGCTGGTCAAATCCGTGTCCAGAATCTGGAATCACCTTGCCAAGGTAAGGAAGAGCATGTAAAAAATCAGTATAGTAAAAGCAGCAGTGCAGCGCAAAGAAAACTTTGATATTTTATGGGCAAGGCTGCGTCTCTCCGGTTCTCTCTCAGGGAAAAAAATACAACAACTTATGTTGTTCCCGGCCCGTGCTTGCTTGTTTTCAGGAACGAAAAAAGAATCTCTCCAGAAGAAAAAGAGAAAGACATTAAATTGTTCGAGTGGTAAAAATGATACGGAGTTGGGAGGATTGGTTTTGCTCCGTTCGTTGTCGGATTGCTCTTTTGCTTATCGTTTTTGTTAAGTTTGTCGAAATAAAGTTAAAAAAAGATATTTGCTCATTTCAGTAGCAAAATCTGAACAAAAGTACTTTTTTATTTAGGATAAATGATAAAATTCAGAAATAGGTTGGTACATACGATGTATATGGCTGCTTGCACAAAAATGCTTGCTTTTTTATACACAAAAAACGTTGCCATTGCATTGCTCTTTCGGCTGCCCTTTCTTCCGAGGAAAATACCTTTTTTACCAGTTTTCTTCTGTTAAAAAACTGCGGATAAAAAAAGCAGTTTTTTTGTTTTGTTTTTCTAGCAGTGCAGTACATACTGCACGGAGGACATATGGCGGAGGAGATGAGAATATGATGCAAAAATCGAATGACAATGAAGAATGGGATGGTTTATTATCTTTTGAGCATCAGCAACATCCTTTGCACATAGCATCACAAAATATAATGCACATTGCAACAGAGCCAAACAGAAACCTTTTGCGTTGGATGTTGAATTGCATAATCCTGTAAAAACCTGCCTGTTTACCAGTCGGGAAGAACATAAGCAGGCTTTCTTTAATCGGATTAACTCTTTATTCGCCAGTTGCTCCTTGTTTTTGCTACCGATATGGGGAAAAGGAGCTTAAGGTATGTAGTGTAGTACTCGTAGTTAGGTATGTATGAGGCCGGCTTATATCTGCAGTTTCACTATGCATATATATTTTGTTGTCTGGCTATTGTTGGCTTGTGTGTCTATTAATTATCTAGATTAAAGGTAGGAAGGGGTGGATGATTATGATTACTTATGTAAAATTGGAGTGTTTCCCCCTTCAGGGCTTAATTTCCCATTTTGCAACTTTACGAAGAAATATTTTCGCTTTTTATCAAGAGTAGGCTTATTATTGTTAAGTTGCTTCTTGGTAATGATAATAGATTTTAGTCGTAAGTATGATTTAGGTAAAGAGCTTAGCAGCTCATTAAAAAATAGTGTGGATGCTAGTTGTTTTTAATTTGAGCACAGGATCTCCTGGTGAATCACAAGTTCTGCTATTACTATTGCAGATCGTTGGTTGATAGGCTATTTTTCTCGTTTCATTTACAATGGTAAGTAAATTATTCGTATTCAGACATATTTTCTGCACTGCTTGATTTATTTTTAGGAGCAAATGTTTGAAAGTTCCTGATGGCACGGAGAATTCGAGAATTTAAATGCTCTTAATTAGTTATAACTACAGAGGGTGAATAGTTTATTGTGAATCAAACGTTAAGCAGTACAAAATATAATGCAAGCTTTTTTTGTTAAAATTGGTTGGTGCTATGTAAAATTCAGGCTTTCTTTATTATGTATGCCAAATTTGAAGCTTCTGCGCCATTCCGCCTCGAAGTTATCGGTACCGGAAGTGAAAGTTGTCGAAAACATGTTTTCCAGAGATTTGATCTTCAATAAAATTGGCATGTGTAATGGAAACTAAAAACTGAAATATGCGTCGGAAAGAGCAATTAATTCTGCATATGTTACATTAAATTTGTTATCAAAATCTATGTTGCGTGAGATTTTGTGGGACTTTTAATTTTAAAAAGTTGAAAAATTCAATTTTTGGGGGTGTCTAAAACTCGAAGAGTGGTTCGAAATCACCAAAAAAGATTACAGATTTACCATGAAACCCTAAACTTTATGAAGATTGGCTATCTCGGATTTCGTCAGGAACCCCCAGGTTTTTGAAATCCGACACCCCCTTGGAAACATTTTTTCAGCAACTTTCACTTCCGGTGCCGATAACTTCGAGGCAAGATGGCGCAGAAGCTTCAAATTTGGCACACATAATAAAGAAAGCCTGAATTTTACATAGCACTAACCAATTTTAACAAAAATGGCTTGCATAATGTTTTATACTGCTTAACGTTTGATTCACAATAAACTATTCACCCTCTGTATTAACTTATGGTATGAAAATTGTAGGTTTTTTGAATGTGTTGTCTGTGTTAAAAAGTATTGAATCCATTTCAAACGGCCAAAGTACAAAATATTTAATTTAATAGGGATGGCTAAACAAAATGGAAAAATACTTATACTCCTCAGATCTAATTCTGAAGCTTCCATAATAAAAATTACTTTTAATTAACCACCTTACGGAACATTTAATACTACTAACCTAGGTACTGCCGGTTTTCAACAAACGGGTCTAAAATATTTAAGCTGCATGTATGTTCTCTTCCTGCCTTACTGCTCCATTAAAATATTAGTATTACTGTAGATAGGTATTTGTATTTTTGCATACACAAATATAGGAACAGGCATCTGATTTCATTTTTTTTAAATGTAGAAACCATTCATCGTCAGTTTTTGGGGAAAGAGATTTTTAACACATGAGAAGAAAAAAAAACATTAAAAAATTCAACATTCATCAAAATATCTTAGGCCCTAACACAAATGCTACAAAATTGTATCTTTAAGTACAGTACAACTCCCAACTATCTTCATGTCTGTTCTTTCAGTCAATGCAATGGAGAATTTTCTTGCAACACAATTCAGTGCAACCTCAACATGATATCATTTCAGCAGTATGTAGTTTTATATTTGCTGTATTGCATTACACAACAGCTAATCTGATAAAGTGACGATACCAATTCGAAATGAGATGGGAGCTACTTAAATTAATATAATTTTATTTCCCTCTGCCCCAGGGAGGTAAAGTAGCATTTAAAATATTTCATATCCTAACAATCATTAGATTTTAGGAAGGAAACTACTACTACTACTCTTCTAGGTTAAAAGCCCACTATGCCCACCTAATTTCCCAACATGCCATGCTCAAAATGCTCAACAAAAGTGTCTATTAAATTCTAGAAAAATTATATGTTCTCACCAGTTTCCGTGTGTGTGGCTTGCCCTACCTGCCCATTATTATTTTAAGTGAAAGCTATCATCATCCCATATCATAGCACATCACTGTAATATTCCTTTAGGATTTCACTTAAGTAGTTTGTGAGCAGCCAGCATTTTATTTTACTTCTTTAACTCTTGCTCCGCTACAAATTCAAGAAGAAGAGGAATATTTTATTCCTCTGTAATTTGCTAGACCGACCGTCCATACCGACTTACTACAACCTAGGAAGGTACCTAACTTCTAGCAAAAAAAACATGATCAGCCAACTCAACATGATCCTCTTCCCATCCCCAACAAATTTGTTGACTTTGTGTAAGCACATTTAAATAAAAAGTGTGTGCTAATTTTTCCCAACGTTTTCTCTCCCCTAAACAACAACATCTACTTCGTAAAACAAGCGTATTCGTGCCAAGTTATCAATTTGACTACTGCGGAGCGACACACTGTCTGAACTGAAGTTTGCATTGGCAGCAAAAAAGAAATAAAACAAATAACTGATCCCAACCGTCTTCATTCATACCAGCCCATCTGCTTAAACGTACCCAAGTTAACTTTGACAATATGACTACTTTTTTTAATAGCTTTTGTCAATTTTGATTACTACCTTCCGTTCCGGCCGTCCTCCCTCCCATCATTTTTACTAGTCTTGTCATAGTCATCATAATGATGATGATGATGCACCGTTTGAAATCGCATCGTCAAAAACAACAAATGTTCGATGACACTCTTCATTTCATGCTTCTCAGCTAGAGCCATTTGTTTTTTTTATTTGTGTTCCTATTTTTTTACAACTCTCCTTTTCCCAGTTCAATTTTTTTTTATATTTGATTATTCGATTACTCTCATAAAGGAATGGCTTTTTTTACTGCATTTATGTTGCATTTCATCATCACATCCCTGACACTTGACTCGTCAGATAAAATGTAAATTTTGATGTCTTTTCTATCATTCCATCTCTCTCTCAGCTCAACTCAATAGCCGCTTCTTTTCTGCTCCTGTTTGTTTTTTCCCTTCTTGCTAAAGCTATATGCATGTTTTATCAACTGTATTTATGTCAAGTTGTCTTTTTATAACTGTCCCTCCATTTGCGTTACCCATTTTACCATATCAGATACAAAATTCCTTTGTCGCTCCCTCCACCTTACCTTATTTTTATTGGTTTTACATGACTTTGTTCAAATATTTAATGACAAGTTGTTTGCTTGTTGAGGAGGAGGAGGCTCTATAGAATGCATATAGAATTGTTTGGGATTGTGAACAAGTCACATATCACATCTGAATGAAAGAGGAATAGGTGTGCACGAGACAGAAGTAAACAAGTTGGGGAACAACATAACAGCTCAAGTTTATTTTTATATTTTTCCCTACAGGTTTCTTCTCACACTTTATTGCATAGGTATATTGATTATTCCTCCTCTGCATACCAAGTCAATAGTCAATCCAATCCATAATTTGTTCGTTATGGTCTCGGAAGGAAAAAAAGTGCTTTTTTCTCTCGTCATTTTCAGTCCATTGCAAACGGAATTGGACAAGACATTAAAAAAACGTTTTCATTTTTTTTTTCATTTATTTTTTCCACCCATTTCCCAGTTCACTCCGACCGACTAGACTCTGGCTGTTTCCGTATCTAATTCTCTTTGCTTATGTTTGAGCTTCCCAGGAGGAGGAAAGAACAGGGGATAATAAATAGATATATTATCCACAAGACTACCATTTCGGGGTGACCAACTACTGCGGTCACTAATAATACGAACGTGATAGGTTTTTTTATTTGAAAGGGTTCCGCTTTTTTACCACTAATCATGACGGTCATTCAGGGAGAGATCATGATAGTTTGTTAAATAAAATATGGCAGTTTTAGAGCTCATTCCCGGCCTCTTTCCCCGGCCCGATCCGACCGGGAAGATAGGACCCTTTTTTCTCTCTCGTAATAAGACTTCCTAATTTCTTGCTCGTCGTGACTTTGCCGTTAAAACAGGAATTACATAGATATAGATTGTACGGTTTAAAGGTAAAGCTTGTAGTGTATGGACTGATACTGTTCAGCTGATGATGATGATGATGCTGATCTGAAAAATACACTAATCACTTTTTTCTGACTGTTTCCGAGAGGGAAAATATCCTCTCATACATATTGTCAAGTTGAGGTAAATATTGATGAAAAGATCCAATGCAGCAAATGAGCTGGGTTTTCTATTCTCTCTCCAATTTCCTCGTGTAATGTTAATGTTGTAAAAAGTTCGTGGAAATGGCTGTAATTACGATGATCTCTAGAGCAGGAGAGAAAAAAATCCAGCAGGATCCGAACACCCGTCGTATACCTGAAAATAATCGTTAAAAAAAGCTTCCTTCCAGCTTATTTACTTACCTATATTGGAGGCTCACACTGGGCAAAAATTCCCCGTGAAATAAAAATGGGGAAAATGAGTATGTGAAACTGGATGGTTATTGCAGTCTACAAAAAAACGTACATATGACTTGTGAGTGAGCTATCCCGCTGCTGTACTTATTAATGACTCATATCGAGAGGATTACATTGATGAGTTTTTTCAGTCTCCCTTTTCTCCATTACATTGTTTAGGAATGGGTTGATGAGGATTCTTGAGGATGAGGTGGAGAGGGAGGATAATGAACAGCAGCTTCATGATCATCATCGTCATCATCACCATCATACCCAAAAATAAACTGGAGTGGAATGGTTTGGTATGAAGGTGAGGCGAGTTGGAGAAAAAAAGGGAAACGATTTCACCAAAAAAGCAAGCATATTATTTTTGGTGAACCGGCCACATGCGTGGATTATACTCATTTTGTGTAGATTTTTCCATCGAAAAAACAGTAGGCTCGGGTGAATGATGGAGGAAGGAAGGAAGGAGGTAAAAGTACAAGCGATAGGGCAATATATTGGGTTGAGGGTCAGTTCAGTTAAATAGTCTTGTTCTGTTCACTTTCGACCGGCTTTTATGTATTATGGTGATGGTGAAGTGATGATGATCCTTTTTCGCTATAATTGGGCTTTTTACTTTTGGACTTGGAGTCAATTTATTTTGATTTGGGGTTTGAACGTTTATGACTTCCTACTCCGGACTCCTCTGAAGGAAGGAGAGAGAGAGAAAGGAAAACTAATCATTCGGTTGAGACTGGCTGCTACCCCAGGAGGAAGTGATGAAATGTGAGGATGTACCCCATTAGCGACCCCCATAACGCACATGAGCATACTCACATCATCGTAGCATTATTTCAACTATAAGCAAAGTCGTGCTTTAGCATGCGATACCTTTAGTCATATGAAAGGAATATTTTACGTTGCAAGTTTACTGCACTTGACTTGCCATCATCATCATCATCAATATTGCATGGCATGTTCCTCTACAACAACAATCTTTCTAATGAAAATCGAGGACTTTTCCTTTTCCCCATCTTATCCTCTTCGGCAGTAATAAAAATAAAGACAAAAGTTATAATAATAATAACAGCAACTCCATTTCGTTTTCCTTGAATCTTCCACCCAACCTGTTTCTGAAGTCAACAGGTAAAAAGTAAGTAAGTAGTAAGAGCCATATATAATACCTAATCATTTGGCAATGACAGAGTCATCCCTGCTGCTGCATTGGATTATTATTAGCAGTTATTAAAGTACCCGACTCGACCAACTAAAGTAAAAGCGTGCAATTATATCGTCAGCTTCTTCAAGTAAAGGGAAGGAAATTAATAATAATATATGTGAAGTGGGTTGTGTTTTTTTGTTGTAAACAGCCTATTTTGCTCTCGTGGATTTATTATAGACTAACATATCACATATCATATCCCATTATAAATTATACAGAACTAAACGGATTATGAGTTATTATTATTGTTGTTGTTATCAGCATCTTATCATAATGATCGGGGGTAGTGATGATATGATATAGGCTGAGAATGAGGCTTACCATGATTAGGGTAGGTACTAATATATGGGATGGCAAAAAAATTAGTATGAGGAGGTCGAGGGGTAGGATGGGGTTGATGATGCATTTGCTGTATGAAAACTAAAAAGTGTCAATTGTTAGCTCATTATCAGCATTATTATTATCAAATGAGTGTATTGCATATGTAAAATCATTTATGCCTATCTCGTTCTGAAAATAACGTCGAAGGTGAAATGAGTTGAAGAAGCAGAGACGATACTTACTTGTGACTGGCTCCCTTGGTAAACATCATCACCTTAAAAAAATGCGAAATTTGCTAGTAATAATTTTGAAAGAAAAGAGAAAAAGTGAGAAAGTGAAAGTTAAGGTTTTAATAAATTATTACTCCCAAATTGTTTTTTTAAGATTATAAGCAGGACCTTCAAAATGGACCCGAACCAGGACAAAATGAAAAGTAATTTATTACCCACCAAGTCGATACTGAAGGATGACAAGTCAGTACCGCCAGGGATGAGAAAGCCCGTATTCATCTCCCCCACCCCATCTTGCCGTTGGCTGACTATAACATGGCCTGAGATTCGGGAGGAAGTTAGCGATCTTATCGGGACCGTGGAGGTAACCTTACGGGATAAAACCCTCCCTCCTCATGTCCATCTCAGCGGTAATGCAGCCAATATTTTAAAAAAATCTAATTCCCAAATTTTTAAATCCCGGCTCAATTTCCCACCCCCTCAATTCCAATCAGATCAATGAAAACTCCTCCACTTTTCTTTGCCCCTCCCTTCAGTTATCGATAAAAAGCGGGCTTTGGAAACGGCCATCCGCCGACGTACACGACAAGTGGACGAAATATGGTGGTGCTTCCGAACGCTGGAACAAATACATGATGACATACTGAATGACAATCTGCTGAGCATTGGTGCCCGTCCAGTATGCCCACATAGTAAAAGTAGCCCTGTCGTTCGGTTTGATAGATCCCCTTCCGTGAGGTTCGAGATGAGGGACCCCAGTTCCAGTGCCCAGCATGTTTCCCTTGGGCCGGGTGCAAGTGCAAGACACAGGGAAAATAGTATGGGATGTCAAGGGGATATCCTGCACCCATTCGAGGGTCGTACAAGGTCCTGTCTTGAAATGCTGTCAAGAACTCTTATCCAATGCGGCAAGGACTTGGATATCTATGATGAGGAGAGCCAGAGCGTCAACCGGGTCGCTGGGATTGGTCTGGGGATCGCTGTTTTCATTGCCGTCTACACCGTTGCTTACTACAGTTGAGTTAAGCCCGGAGAAAAAAAGTTCAAAATGGGAAATTGTAGGCCTGCGCCCGCAGTCCAGCTTTCTAAATTGCTTTACGTGAACCCAAAAAATTACCTGTTGTCCACCCGCTATACCTCTATGTAACTGAATAAAAATTCAAAAGTTGTGTGCTCATTTATTAAAATCCACTTTTAGTCTCGATTCTTACATTTGCTGCACAGTCATGATGAGGGAAAGTTACTAGCAAATCCTGCATTTTTTGATGATGTTTACCAAGGGAGCTTATCAATTCATGATGTGACTGCAATCCGTTACCATGCACTGCAGTATGAAGTTCATCGGAAGATACCTAATTTGCATCTTACAACGTCTGCGCCAAAGAGCTTGAGCTTGCGCGCTTACGCCTACCTCGCACATAAAATGCATATTAGAGTTGGAGGTGTCTTTATAAAAGCTTCATGTTGTTCGGATTATAAAAGAACTACGAATTATGACCGGATCTTCAATCATCCCGAAGAAACGACACTTTTACACTCGAAATTCTTCCATTTGAAATCGATTTGAAATACCTAGTCCGATTTTTCAATGTCATTTGCGGATCAACAGGTAACGTCTTCGACTGCGACTGCGACTGCAAAAGATATGCTTGCTGAAAATTTCGACTCGGATACGAGAAAATAACACAAGGAGAGGGGAATCAATTTCGTGTTTTATTGTTATTTGGCTTGAAGTTTTCAAAACTCCAGATAAACCAACTGCGTTAACCCTATAAATAACCAAAAGTACTTGCTGTTGTCTCGGTTGTCTCAGCACCTTATTTTTTATTACCATTTCCCCCGCACGTTTACTTAAAAATAGCAATTTTCTGGTTGAAGATTATTAGTTAAAGGGAGAGGCTGGTTTTCCCATCACAGCGGGCGGAAAATAGTCCTCTCCTCCTGAGCAGGTTTTAATGAGCATTAAAATCCAAGAAAAACAAGATGAATGAGAGGGGAGATATGATAGCTTATACGGGAGAGATATAAATGGCTACATATAGATTTTACAAGGGAAAGATTTATTGCTCACTTATAAAAGCACACAAGAAGCGAACGATGATGATGATGATTTTTTTTAGCTAATTGAAAATTAAATGCTTTTGCATTATGCTCGACCATGCTTGTCCTATAAAACATAAGCTTGTTATTATGTAACTTACTTACTTAAACTTACTAAGCGTAGGAGGTGGGAGGTTGAGGTTGGAGGAAGATTACAAGACGGATGCCGCTCAAGACCAATTATATCCGTAGCAAATTACACGATGGAGGTAAAGTCAAGTTTAGTTTCCCCTTCCCCTCTGGGGTCTGACTGGATGCTTTCAGCATTTTGCTTTTAATCCAATTCACGAATTCACACGTCACCATAAAAGCTGGGATGCTCAGCATATTAATTAAAATCGGAGAGTGGATGGGACATGATATGGCTTGGTTTGGTTTGGTTTGGTGTGGTATGGCCCATTGTCAGTTGCATCCCCTTCCGTTTTTCTTTTTCAAGCAGGCCTAGACAAAATCACACGAAGAAGGGATATGATGTGAATATGAATACACAGTTCTCAAAAAAAAAGTTGTAAAATCTACTTGGAAAGGTGTCACGTTAAAGGGCGGTGGTGGTGTAGTATAATGGTGGTGAGATAAGAAAACAATTTTAAGTAAATTAATATAGTAAAAGAGGGAAACGCATGTGCTTGGGCTGTGCTGTCATTGTCATAAATGCTTCAAGAATTTAGTTCATTTCTGGGAAAAGCTAACTATGTAGCTATTTTAGAATATTTTTTATTTCTTTCGCATCCTTCTTATTTTGATTGCATAAAAGCTTTATTTATCGTAAGAATTTGTAAGCTAAGCACATACATGGAATCCTCGTAAAAACGTTTGCATTTTGTGGGTTTACTGTCAGTGTTGGGCAGATAGTCAAGTCATATGCCGGCGCTTGTTATAGGGCATGCCACTCGGCGTGGGAAAATTGCTGTATCACCATCACCTAAACATTTACCTAAGGGATAGTAAAAAACCGGGAATCGTCAGCTTTTTTACAATTTAATCGCGTTTTGGCTACTCTAGAATGCTGATATACTGAAGCCGGCAATCAGTTATCTATAAATATATTCTTTAATTGAATCTAGCATTAGTTATTTAGGAAGAAATAACCTATTCATTTCTTTCGGTGTTTATTATTGTCGAGTAAAAATTCCTACAGCAAATAAATAGGAATCAGATCAATAATTCCTTAGCATTTCAGTTGAAACCCCCAGAGCGCTTTCTTAAATTAGTTTTCTTCTTCCTCAGAATAGGAAGGTGTTTCGTCATTTTTTGTCACCAGCCACCGCTGCTTATCTGCAGACATTGCCAGTATGACGCTGGAGACAAGACTGACGAAAAGAGATTTTCTTCTCCATGGCCATGGTTTGATCTTATTATCGATAAAAAACGGACAAAATCCTTTCACAGCTGTCGGTCCTCCTTCCTTGTCCCCTAGCTAGCTGTTGCTGAAATATATGTCCCAGCTAATCAGTTATCATTCAAAACATCCGATTCCATAATACTAAAATGAAAAACGGCAAAAGGTTCATGATACGAAGTTGACTTTTTACTTCTCACATCAGCGGGAGATTATCTTATTTAGAGCCTATCCACTTCCATAAACTGTATTCCCATTTCATAGCTTGAGAGAGAGAGAAAGAAAATAAAAAAGGAAAAGGTTTTTCCTTTGGAGACAATTGGGCCATAAACTAATCATCCGGATTTTTTTTTATCAGGAGAAGAAGTCGACTGTCGACTTATGAACTTAGTCCAACTTATCGTCATCCACATACCAAGTAGTTTGTTCATGTCGTTCTTCTTGTTTATGGGGAGGCAATATTGTGAATTCTCTGGCTGCACACTGCGAGCCATCCGTACACTTATTTCCATGTCATCATGAGAAAATATGAGGAACCAAATAATTTGACATATTTTCCCGGATCCTGCTGTGCCAAATATAAAAATTCTTCTTTTAAGTGAGTGGAAGGCTCCTTTGAAGAAGGGAAATGGACCACACCACGCCACACCACTGCATTTATACAGTGGATCAAAGAAATCCAACTGGAATGGGGCGGTCCCGGTCGGCAAAAGATGAATACTTCATAAAGGGCCTGTGACATTTATCCGGTCACTTCAAAATAGTCTAGTACGTCACATATCGTTTTTGAGAGATGGAGAGAATAAAGCAGGGAATTTTTGTTTGGATTCCCTCAGAAGCATTTGTGGATTGGAATGGAAGACAAGGAACCCTGTGGATTTGAAAGTGGATGTCTTCTTGCTACAAATGAAAATATGCAAAGCATGAAAAGAGGAAAATTTTCATCTTCTTTCTTTACGAAAAAGGGTCAACACAAACAACAACCAGCAGCAGCCGTTTGTTTGGCTGGATGATAGGATGGGATGCGGAGGATGCCGCACGGTGTGACTGATGTCAGTAAGTAAGATACAGACACACGCATCACATGCCTTTTTTTGCTTTGCCAACAACAGGCACTTGAGGAACGAGGACTTAACTTGGTTGATAGAGGGAAGGAAACACTTTTATGACATGTCTTTCAAGCCCGAGAATATTATTAAGTAAGCCCTTTATGGGATTAGCTATGTTATGTCTTATGGCTGGGATGTATCGTTTTTTTTATATCCTCTCTAAATAATATGTAAAATTGAGTGAGAACTGAAGGAGAAGAAGGAGAGAATAAACCACATCAAAAGCCAATTCAATCTTGTAAAGGCCCAAAGAGCCAGGTGCTCCCTTCCTTGTTCCTTCCTTCCCCAGTCATGTCATAAAGGTCTTCTTTGAATATTTTATTTTTATTAAGAAAAAGAAATTCCGAAACTGCTCTCAAGTCCAAAATCTCTAAATATTTTCTTTGAAGGAGTAGGAGAGAGAGAGAGGGCCACAAGATATGTAGAAGTTTTTTTTTCTCACAGCGTGAGCCACCTTCCCTGTCATTAAAAGGGACGGGTGAGATGTTGATGTGTTACGGGCATGGACGGATCGGATCGACGGACGGATGGCTGCATGAAATAAACAGTTTTACTCTCTTTAAATATCCAGTCCAAGCCAACAATATCATCATCATCATAATCATCATCATAATAGTAAACAGTGCCTAAATATCTATGATTATTGTTATTATTACTAATATGAATATGGAGGAAAGCTCTTGAGAGTCTTTTTGTGGTGCGATACTGTTATCCAAAAAGGTGTAGATGGATTTACACTCGGAACAAACGAACAAGAGAAATAATTTTCTTGTCTTGAAGTATTTTTTTTTCTAACAAAGAGCTCCGTAATAATGGGGATTGAAAGGCTCTTTTCAAATCAGTGTAATCAGATGATGGACTGGAGCTGGAAGCGTAAAAAAATAAAATGCTCTCACTTGGGATTTTGGAATGGCTGGATTGGATGGTAGCCAGAAGCAAAAGTCTGGTTTTCGGGCTTGGGGAAAAGAAAGAAGGAATATGTTTTAAAGTTCAGACTTCCCTTTCTTCCCGATACATATTTTGTATCCTTTTTCTTCTTGGTTTACCTTTCTTTCCATCTTGAGAAAAAAGGTACTTATGATTTTTATGTCTAACTTTAATGTGGGATTATCCAAAAGAATTTAAAAGATTTTTTCTGAGAGACTCTTCCTCAGTGAGACTAATACAATTAGGGAGTTATTTTACGTAGGAACCCCGAAAAAGGACTTTTCCCAAGGATCCCATACCAATAAAGAGAGGAAAAACCTTTTTTTCGATTTAAAAAATAAATGTGTATTCTATTTAAAGGGATTCAAGGTAAACCCCTCAGGGAAAATATGTCTACTCATCAACAGCCAATGTATTGGACGGACCGATATTTGAAATAAAAAACGGGATTTCATACATTCGATGGGACTGGGAAAGAATAAAATAGTTTTGGATGAAGTGGAATGCGATCTTTTAAGACGGCCAAAGGCTGTTGTCCTAATTTTTTGGAAGAATTATACAAGAAAATACACAATGCCCAACCTGCCCATACCGGTGATACTTTAATTTTACCTAATCACATACTAAATCGTAGGACAAACCCAACGAACCTGGTAAACTGTAATTTCGCAAATTTGATTTAAAAATAAGATATGACGTATTTGCTACAATGTTTTTCCAAACTACATCAATCATCAGCTATCGATAATCATTTATGATTTTGGTTATCGGCTTTCCTTATATTAAATTTCCCATTCATTCATTCATTCACTTATTTGCTCACTCCTCTTGCCCTCTTCATCTCCATTCCATTTATCTTCTCAACTTGTCCCCTTTTGTTTGTTGCTAATGTTATTGTGCGCTCCTCATTCCTCTCATTTTATGGGTTCATTATCACCACATGAATGAATAGCCAGTGAGTCAATTATGATTAGAAAAGAAGTTATAAAAAAATCGGCTGCCTATCCGATTTAATAACTTGTAACAACAGCCCAACTTGTTTCTCTCTCTCTCTCTCTCCGTCTCATTTATTAGTTAGTCTAGAATGACTAGTAGTGAGTTGGAGAGCAGTTGATCGATCATCAAAGGCGGTGGTTTTTCGCAATCATCGCAAGTGAAGAAGTTTAGTGAGCAGAAAACAATCAAATTAAGCAAGCATTATACATACATTTATTTTATGCATAAGGAGAGGCAATGAGTTTTGTAAAGAGGAGACCGATATCCCTTGTTTGAAATATCGAGCATGTGGTGGTGGTGTTTTTTTTCTAAAGTGAAAAATATCGAGCATAAAAGCACCAATAAAAATATACATGACATGAGTATGATATGATAAGAAATATTTTATGTCCCTTGCTTGGTTGCTTGACTGGTCGGGAAACCAGCATACCAGCACTAAATGCCATGATCACTTGCTCAAAGCTTGTTTTGGTTTGGCTTGCATGCTTATTGCTTACCCAATCCATTCATTGAAATGGTGCAAATTAAAAACTGGTGGTGGTGGCAGTGATCCTGGCGCTGACGATATGTGATGATGATGAAGGTGACGCTCCTGCCGTTGGCCAAATAATAGAGGGCTTGGGCACCAACTTTTCTTGTCTTCATTGCTAAAAATGTTGTTGATGATGATGATGATATACTGGAAATGGAATTGATGCAAATGTTAAATAGATTTTAAAAATTCAAAACCGATGCATTTGAATATGAATTGAAATATGAAATGAAGTGAAGCATTCTTTTTAGTGGAATGGGAGGAGATTCTAACACAACAGCATGTCATGCCTTGCTCTTCAAAATAAAATAGCAACGTATCGTGATTGAGAGGATGCGAAAGGTGGAAGGACGGGGACAGGAGGGGAAGGTCCGTTGCCGAATCCGGCCAGGTACTTTATTGCCACTTTAAAGAACTTCGGAGCATGCTCAAGTAGGCAGAAGAGGAAATTAGATTTTCTTTAAAGTTGAGATGTTATTGATGATGTAAAATGGGCATAAAATATGCAATAATCGTAAATAAGCTTATTGAAAAGAAAAATCAAGACGAAAGGAGGTGGTTATTAGTTCGTAAATATTGAAAGGGAAAGGAGAGAAGGAAAAATCATTCTTCTGGATTGGGCTATGTGTGTGAAAATTTGAAAGGTTGGAAGAGCACAATCGGCATCATCACCATGATATGATCATCTCATCATCACCGACGGACTTTATGCATATTAGCGAGAACAAAAACAATCAGATACTTTACCGTGGAGAATCTGTAAAATGACTGCTGACTCATCCTCCTTGGTTGGTTGTTCCTTTTCTTCAGGAATTGTTTCAGTCAGTTGTGAAAAGAAGAAGAAGTTAAATTTTTGAAAAAAATAGATAACCAAGAATCGCTGGAGACTTTAGAGCTTGGACTTGTGAGCCAGACATAAACATTTCCATTTGATCATATTTTATTTTGCACCTGCCTTTCTTCCTCCTCCCGATAATCCTGAATCCTGATCTTGATGTGCTGTCCATCCCCACATCCTTTTGGCAACAAAACATTACGTAATCTTTACGACATGGCAATCGAGAAGTGGTAATCGGCTTGTTCCACTGTAAAACCATCAGGATTATGGTTGGAGAAGCAAGGATCATTGAATGTTAAGGTGAGCGAGCATGAGCTTGAATGTTATTACTTTTTTCTTCTTCTGGGAGAGACAATTAATTTATTGCAATCTCGAGGATGACTTGACTGGAGTCAGTAGAAAAGAAAAAAAAATAAATTCATACATATGCATATTATTTTTACATTAAAAAAAAATGCGTGCGTGTTGATAAAGGCTCTCTCTATCATGAGTCAGAGTCGAGCTCAACAAAACTTGGTTTGCTTTTTGGATCTGGACGATCTTCGGAGGAGTAGCCACTTTATCACCATCATAAAGAAAGAGGGCACGAACGAAATATTATTATGAATTTAGATTAGCCATGATCATGAACATGATCTTGTCTCTTCCCAGAACATTATCTCTCTCTCTCGTTCGATATCTCGTCTTGACAGTTTTGTTTGTTGCATGGGCCATTCCATAAATAATTTTACTACATCCACCACCTCCACCACATTTCACCTCTCCTCTTTCTATAATCTATACATACCTATATTTGTTGTCTCCCTTTGTTGGAGTAATTGTGATTTAAAGCTGTTTAAAATGTGGCCATTAAATAAATAGATTTCAATTTCAATCACAATTTTTCAACCATTGTTAAGTTGCTCTTCTTGGTTGGATATTTAAAAAATGTGTCACTGTATGCAATATATTTACAGACTCATGTTTTATGTCCTCGGTCCTAAATCTAAATTTTTTCTTGCTTTTGGTGTTGGTTGGCTGGAGCATGACCAACAAAGCACTAAATTATCTATCCTCATCAACATCTTCCCAGAAAAGATCATTAGATCATTAATAGAAAAAGGACTTGATTTGATGGGCACATAAAAAAAGTTGGTGAAAATGAAAATTGAGCTCATTAGAAAAAAATACTGCTTTGCAAGATGGGAATGGAGGGATCAAGCAATAATTCATGTGTTATTTTTCTAAAGAGCCATAATAAAGGTATTCAAATGGCGGATAATGCGACTCCTTTTTTTAAATGGGTGATTTAGGTACTTGCACTTTGTACCTTCAATAGAGCTGCATTGAATTGTGATGAAGATGAAGTATTTTAAATGCCTTTTCATTCCTTAATGATGTGTTTTCCAGAGAACAATCTATTATAAGTTGACCTTGTGCTGACACGACATCCTTTAAAAAAAGCAGTCGATTCCGATGATTGTGAACAAAGAAAACAAGCAAAAATCAAAATCAGATTTACAGAAGAAGAAGAAAAAAAATGTTTTTTTTGTGTTAAAGAAGACCGGTACCCAAGCATAGATATGCTCTTTTTTCTCCATTTTATACCCACCACATTTTTTGTCACAATTTTCTGTTCAAGCCTTACTAACCGGATTCGTCACAGACGACAAAAAAAATATCGACCGACCGGTTGAGTCCCATTCGATAAGGTTGACTCTTGATTATTGCTTGAAGGAATGAACCGATATGGGAAAAATAACATTATCCATGTATTTTTCAAACTTTTTTTTTGCTCTTCTCTCCCAATCACATATTTTTATCACAATAAAAGCTATAAAAAAACTGTACATGAAACACGTGCAAAAATCTCAACATCATCCTATTCCTATCCTTGGCTCCCAGGAGCATCCATGTAGCTGCGATGTGATATGGTATGATATGACAAATGTTTTTCTTTAAATCATACACACTTGCTATTTTTTTAGCTATGCAGTTTAGTCCACAGCCAGAAAAGGAAGTGGACAAGTTCTTGTAAAGGATATGTGATTATGTGATGTGGATACACATTACGAACGAGCAGATTTTTTATCATTTATTACAGCAACTACTGCCATTACCGGGATGAAGGAGAGGAGAGTGCAGTTTTCTGTCTAATGTCGATGAGTGTCGGTAACAGATTTTTTACGAGTGGAGGAGTTTCATATTCGTCCGTCCGATTTCATTATCATCAGCAGCATCAACAAGAGCAATGGCAATATTTTGAGGAGAGAAGATTTTTTGGATTTGGATGATGAGCCCAGATCCCACTCATTTAGCTCGTTAGATTAGGCAATGACGAATTGATGAAAAATTATAATTTTTTTTTAGATTTCCCGAATAGGAGCAAAGTGATAGCAAAAATCGATTCTTATAAAAATCTGAGGGATTGGATATATTACGTATGTTCATTTATGACTTTTTTTAAATTTTCACTGGGATCATATTTGAAATGGATGGGTTTCCATTTTAGAGCTTTTCAGAAGGCTCATCATTATCATCATGATCGGCATCATTTTCTCATCATCAGAATTGAATTGAATAGTGGCAGAAGGATGCACACGCGCTGCATACGAATATATTTTAATATTCTGATTTATCTCTTCTTCTCTCCACAAAAGAAATGAGTCGACAGTCAGCAGACAGACAGGAATGCAGTTTGTTTTTGTAGTGGTGGAAAAAATGGCTGAGGTTTTGCTTTTGGTAAAGATTATTATTTTTTTTAAATGATAATAATGATTTTTTTCTGAAAGTGATTGTCCCACCCTCTCATAAACATTTTAGAGAACTTTCCAAAAATGGATATTTCAATTCTAAGTTTTTGGTGATGATGATGATGATGAGAGCAGATCCTCCGACCGAGGTTGTTGGGAGAGAATATTAATAATAAAAATATGAATATTAAGTAAGTGGGAAAGCATTATGTATTTGGAATGGAAATGGAAATGATATAGGCTACCTGACACATGACAGAACACTGATGATGTGTTGGGATGGGATCAGACATGAAAGGAGTGAAAACAAATCCCAATGAAACGGCAGCAATAAAAAAATGAAGGATATGGATATGGCCTGGGATTAGGGTTTAAAAAATTGCATCAGTCTTGCATTTAAATTGGCAAAAATCTGGCCCACTAAAATTAATTTTGAATTTAATGAGCATTTAAAAGTTTTGCATGAGTTGTTTTAAATGCAACGTTTGTCCGACGTGTTTTAATCGACATATGGAAAGTTTATTGGGTTGGGTTGTGCAATTTCCGGACTAAATATTTGGTGAAGGATGACTGGGGTAAAGGGGAAATAAGTTAATGGAGGAGAATGCTTGAAATTGTTTTAGAGGAAGCTAATTAGCTTGGGATTGATGGATCAGTCGCACATTAAACTTTCTAGTTAAAGTTACATTCTAGCTATAGTTCCTCTAAATCAGTCACAAAAAATGTGGGATGGAAAGAAAAACGGTTTTGAGTTTGGTTTCTTAATGTTGGCTTTGGTTGGGCTGGTGGCTGGGAGAAATCGGACGGGGAAGCAGTTTGATGATCCATCATGGATACCGCCACCGTATCATCCGGGTTATCAGCAGTATTCTTTGGTGATCGGGGGAAATCCAGCGGCTTCAAGGCAGTCATCAGGGGATGGTGGTCCTTCAGGTCCATCGAGTGGATATCAGCCCGGACCTCCGCCGCAGCCTGGGGCTGCTGATGGCTATCAACCTGGCCCACCTCCAGAGGATTTAGTGTCATCGGGTGCTTATCGGCCAGGTCCACCTCCGTCAAATGGTTATCGACCTGGTGGTCCTCCTCCTCCACCGAGTTATCCGGGTTCCAATGGTTATCGACCGGGGCCTCCAGCTAACAGTGCCATTCCGGAAGGATATTTCAGCACCAATTCCCGACCATTCGAGGAACTTCCACCTGATTACTTAGGGCATCAAGCTGGAGTGTCCCCATACGGAAGTGGGCACATGATCTACTATTCTTATCCATCCGGATCTGGAAGTGCAATGAGCTCATCTGGCGGATATCAACCTGGGAAACCTCCCTCTCAATATCATCATCACAGCAGTTACGGCTACCCCGGATATGGTGCCAGTGCTTCGGCATCGTCATCGGCATCAAACGGTCCTCCCGGATCTGGTTTAGCATCTTCATCTGCCTCAGCATCCGCATCTTCACCAAACCACCACATATACCATGGTTGGGGTTGGAGACCCCACCCCCCTCCACCTCCTCCTCCTCCCGCAACAATGCCACCGACATCCAGCCCCCCTCCAGACCCTACGTTTGGATGGGGACCTCCTCCACAACCACCTCCCACTCCCCCGAATCCTGTTCCAGAGTTTAGCTATCAGTTTTCCCTAAAGCCGTCTGCCTTCGGATGGGAAACTTCATACAGTAGGAAAACAATTAATTTGCATATCTTAAAAAAAAACAATATGCATAGGTTTCCTGAAAAAAAATTGCAAAATCTTGAAAAAATTTCATTTGTCAATTCGTTTTTTTAGATGTTCCATGCGGCAACTACAAAATCCAACCCCGAGTCATCGCCCACCTTCGTCTAGCAACCCAAGCCGTTCTCCCCAAGTCTCCTCCTCCTCAATCTCCATCCGATTCCCAAGGACCTCCCCTCGAACTGGACTTCCAAGAAGAGGAACGACATAAGCGCTCAGCCTCCCCAGACCAGAACCAACTTTTGGCATCCTCCTTCCTTGACCCATTTCAACTGGAGAGGAGCCTCCACTACTCCCCATACCACCAGCAACAGTTCTCCATCCCGAAGCCTTCATTCCGACCTCGGACTTGCCGATGGAATTTCAATGTAAGCCAGCCCATATTTCAAATTTTACCGTTAAATAAAATTGCATCCCCACCAACACAAAAACTCCTTCTCTCTCAAGTGCATGTACATCGTAAAAGCAATCATGCCTCAAGGTTGAAAGCAAAAAAAAATGAATATTTTTCCAATTTCTCTGAACAAACTGCATATTTATTCGATTCCTATCAAATATCTCAACAAACCACCAACCTCTAGGCCTTCTCCTCCTTTTCTAGTTCTGTTTTGCATTTTGCATTTTTATAGCTTCTTCTCACCTCTTCCCTCGTCCCATTATCACATTTCACCTTCGGCTCAATCGTTTATGGGATAACATAACATCACATAACAGTACCGAGAAAAGACTGGTATAATCTGATGAAGAGCATCATTCATTCTTCTGACGATATGATGATGATGATTGCATTGTCTCCTTGTTTCGAGAAGCTGAAGAATTTTATTTCAAGTTGCACTTTTTTTCTGCAGTTTGCTTTGCTCCTAGTACAAGCTTTACTTATGTATGGCTGGTTCAACGATCCTCTGTCCTGATAAGCTCTTTCTAAACCGGCGTGACATATATGCCGTCCCTCGTGTTATTGTTGATGTTGCTGTTGACTGAGAAAAAAAAACACATTCAATTCTTTGAATTTAAGCTTGATTTGTGCAAAATTTCTGAAAAAAAAACTAAGAAGCTTTTTACATATTTTTTCTTCGTTTTTTTTTCTTTCCTCACTTGGGACAGTTGGGTGCATTTTTTATTCGTTTTGAGGTGCTGGCTTTCCTGTTGTTTGATTCTAATCAAACGGAGAGTTTTCCTATGAAACATAAATCTTGCATGGATCATTATCAAATATTATGTACCAACAAGACATAATGCTAATGCTTATTTAGCAAAAAAAAAAGACTTCTATAATTTTTTAATCAAGATTTTCCATACAAGCCCAAAAACAGGCATTTATTAGATTTTCTCCTTTTTCGCTCTTTTTAAGCTTATTATTTTCCTGTGATTTTTGTAAACTTTCTTGTCTGCCTTTTCTGATCCTTCTTGTCTTTGAATTGAATTTGGAGTTAAACTGGCAGCAGCATGGTCGTGGTCTATGGTGTGGTGTGGTGGTCGCAGTAATTCAATGAATTGCATTAAATATGGCTTGGTTTTCTCCTTTGTTG
Source organism: Lepidocyrtus violaceus (assembly GCA_034696905.1). Classification (NCBI taxonomy): domain Eukaryota; kingdom Metazoa; phylum Arthropoda; class Collembola; order Entomobryomorpha; family Entomobryidae; genus Lepidocyrtus; species Lepidocyrtus violaceus. The sequence goes on along the minus strand of JAQGAI010000189.1, from coordinate 3,320 downwards.
ATTTTATATGGCCAATGGGCAATTTTAAATCAAGTCAAGCAAGGTTCTAAGATGATTTTTTTCTGCTTAATTCCTGCTTTAAGATCAGATCAGATCTGATCTGCACATTTTGATAACGAGCCTAATACTCCTCTTGCCATATCTTCATACAGCCTAACTGTAAGGCTGTTTTGTGCATTGTGCTCCTACTACGTACTCCTTTTTTCACCAGAAAAGGACATTCCCTTTGACAGCTCTTGAAACGAATTGCAGACAGGGAAAGACAAACTGCAAGTGTGCAATATGAGTACAAAAAAAAATTGGATGAAAAAAGTGCAATTGAAATTAAGCACAAACGGTGCGGCACATGACACGCTACTTAAATTTCGAGAAAACGTACGGATAAGGAGCAGTGTCAAAATCCAGTTTTCGTTTTGAAACGAAGTGCAAATACAAATAAAAAAATCCCTCTCTGTTAAGCAGATGCCGCATCCATATTTATACATTAATAAAAATTAAAAACTCCTGCGGATATAGTAATTCATAAAAAACAGAATCTGGTTAGGTTAACTTAGTTAGTTAGATAATTTTTTCCGCTATTGTTGTTATTGAAAAGAACTGAACTAGAGGCTTCTTCTAGGCAACTTTTGCAGCCTTTCTTAAGAGTTGTACTTTTGGATTTATTTATTTCGCTTGTCAGATGCTTTTTCTTCCGTCTTGTCTTAGGTGATTTATGACTCTAAATATTAAGTCATTTGAATTGGCAATGCAGCAGTGGTGGAGTTGAAATGAAATGGCCTTAGTAAAAGGATGACCTTTCAGAATAATATACTGAAAATCCTTCTTGTTTCCCAACTCCCGGTCTCGGCCTGATTGCTTGCATTTAACCTCATGTTATAAAACTGGGCACTTCTTGGAACCAATCCGCAACCTAGAATTAGCAACTTTTCACAATTGTTCTCGTTTGCTTTGCATAATAATAATAAACTAGTTGTAAAGATGATGATGATGGGAGTTTTATATGCATAAATATTATTGAGGATTCAATTTGAGTTATTGAAGAAACTGGATCAGGGAAGAACGGACTGGTGAAAAATGACGCGTGACTTGAAATTTGAAACAAGTCAATGCAGAGCAGGGACTTGAATAGGATGAGACAAAAGGGTTTATTTTATTTTATTTAAATTGGGTAAAGCCAAATAATATGTAATTAAAGCTGTTTGTTTATTGTATTGTTCAGTGAGGCCTGATTTTCTGACGTTGCGCTCGTAAACATTTACGGGAATGCATAAGTATGCATTTGATATTGATAATTGGTGTTTATGCATATTGCAGGCCGCGGGTGGATGCAAGCTCAACTTCAAATGTAGCTGGTTCCAACTTCCAGCCCTGTTCCGATGTGATGAGAACTACCTGCATGTGACGGACCATACCTTGCTGTTGGATAGCAAGTAAGTAATCTTGATTGATTTATTGCTTCAAAGGGGCCCTTTCTTGAGTGAGCTGTAAATTTACCTATCTATCTTGCTGAAGAAGATGATCGCACTATGTCTGTCTACACCAAGTATAGTGTATTTATACTGATTACCGGAGAAAATCGTCAAGCCAAATTGTTTTTATTGAAGGTACATACCTACGTACTGTTATATTGATTTTATTATTCCCGCTTCAAGATTTTGTGGGAATCGACGACCTCGTCGGAAGTACACCTCCTCTTCTGGAAAGCTCTCCTTGACATTCAAGTCGGAAGGGGCTGCCCTCCCAGCGGTGTTTGATTGCACTGTCATCTGCACACCGGAAGAAGGTCTGGGCTCAGGTACAGTTTAATGATATTTTTTCTTAAATTAAGATTTGAAATGTCTCTGTATCAATATTAACAAAATAACATTTGCTAAAATTGCAAAAAAAAATGTTTCTGGATCGCTCTTCATATTCATTTCATAGTTCAAAATAAGTTCCTCCAGATCATAAATTAGTTTTGGCAAGCTAACCCGCAATCTAAAGATTCCTAGCTAAATCTTCTCAATATTTTTTTTTAATATTATCGTTAAACATTTAAAAAATATTTCTTCTCGACATTTTCCAACCCTTAATATGCAACAGATCTGAAAACATCCCCTCCACCCACATCTCTACCGTTGTCGGATGTGGTGTCTTCCCCCTCCAACAACCCATCCCCCTCAGTCCTACCACCAATAGGTCAATTATACAATCCCCACAACATGAACAACATCATCAGCGACAACAGCCCTGGAGTGTTGTCCTCAATCAAGAAGAGGAACTCGACGTTAACTATCAACCGGCCTGCGAACAAGCCGCAACTCCGGATGGGCAACTGCAGTAAGTCCTCCTCCTCTACATGTTTTACTTCTCACCCTTAATAAAATACAATAAATCTCGAACAAAAAAAAATGTTGACAAATGGTTGACGAAATATTTTCTGACTTTTATGAATCCTCTCGAAAACCTTTATAGGGTCAACTTTTTGTGCACAAAATATTTCACATGATAATACAATGAATAGTCCTAGTCATGCCATAATATAATGAAGACAAAAAAATCCTCCGTGGCAGATATCAACTCAGCAAAGATATAAATCATTCCATACGTAATATCTCTTCTCTTTATGCAGACTTCACACAAGAATGGAAATGCAAATAATTTTATTCATTCAAAAATTATTCTCCATCCAGCCTCAGTCTTTCTTCTTTCCGCATTATTCAATTCTCTTCAAGCATTCGAGAAATATTTTTCTCACTCTCATCATCAGAGCTCAGTACATAAGAGGAGATATGACATTTAAACTCACTAGTTTAGTCAAACTCTCAACCAGAATTTTTCTCCTGATTCCTGATCATTCATGAAAAATTCCTGTCTTCTGTTTAAATCGTAGAACTGCGTAGGATCACGTTCCCTCGGATTCTCACAAGAGCATACATGCATCCCCCACAAGCAGTATTGTATTGTAACCTGTCCGGACAAAAAGCCCCAACTATGTAGGTTTAGGTTTATTATTATGTAGATTTCAAATTAATGAGTTTCCACCTGATACAGTCATGCGTGTAATATAGAGTTGAATTAAGTAAGTGGAGAGCCTTCTTCCTTTTTCCATTCATTTTCTTTTTCTTCTTCCCTGTTCTCTGTAGTAATTTGAAGTATATGACATGACATGTTCTAATCCTTATTTTTTTCAGAGAGGGGGATTTAGTAAGCTTTATGATTTCATTATTGAATCCGTTCCCATTCCCAGACACCACCACCACCATCCTCTCACCTGTTGCATATGGCTGTGTTGTTACCCTTTTTTCACTGCCACCCACCCTCATCATAATCATGATGAT
>JAQGAI010000188.1:0-25021 GCA_034696905.1 Lepidocyrtus violaceus | reverse complement strand
TGCTTACTTTTAAGAGATGTTGACTTTTATGTAAATTGTAGGCTATAGTTAATATAAAATATATTCTTTCAATTTTAAATAAATCTAATCAATATAATATTCAATTCATTTTAAACAGCTTGCTGTAAGATTTACATTTAACTTCGAAAGATCCATTATGTAACTAAATGTAATAAAAATTGACTATCGTAAAAAACAACTTTAATTATTGCTATGTAGGCTTTTTTCTGTTTGAAATAATTGCCTGTTCCGACTGGAATGATATTAAGGATTTCACCACGATTAAACTGATTACAACGATTACGACCAGAAGGAAAATGAGAAGTCCATAATATCCAAATTCATCTGCAGCACCGTCACTGTTGTCGATCTCTGATGTGGCTGCAGATAGCTCCGTCTTATTCTTACCTCCATGACGCTTGATTTCCCCCAAGACGGCTTCCATTTCTTTGTGCTTCCTGCCATTATACATGGAAGAAATTTTCTCTGCCACGTCAGTCCTGTTCATGAAGGTAAGCCCGTCGACGATCAATGACTTCATCTAGTGAGTGTATTGTAAAGGGTCAGTAAGCTTATTTATTATTTATAGCTATAATTTTCGGAATCCCGATCAATTAAAGCACGCATACCTCAATGTCCGACCCAATCAGATAGTCTTTTCTCGCGTTTGTGGCCCAGCTTTTTATAGAGGAGAAGCATTGCTTCTTTTTCTTAAAATTCTTCCATTTTGGAGAACGCAACAGTTCCGACCGATTTGCCAAGACGCTGTCCATTTTCCTTTTTAGGTTGGATGCTCTGTCTTTGTCCGATTTGATTGAGATGAAGAAGACATATAGCATGAAGCACTGCTGGGTGGACAGGGAAGTCATAAGCAAATTGGCAAACTCAGTATCAATATCCATAGCATGGGTTGTATTTAGGGAGCTCATCTTTTAACTGTGGTGAGTAAAACTAAATAGCGTTAGCGATGGAATCGTTAAACCTCTATATTATGTAGCGAGATTAAATTCAAACTTGACTAAAAGCATCAAATTATCTCTTATCGAGCAGTTTTATGAAATGCCAGAATTCTGAATTTTAAAAGTAATTTCTTCTTTGGAATAAATATGAAAATGAAATACGGGGCAAAATGAGATTCAGGAATTTCCTAGGTTTTGTATGAAATTCCATTGATTGGGAAAAACTTTTGAACAGTTTATTTAACCAAAGTCACTTGACAACCACCCTTCCAATTAATTATTAATTAATTATTAATTAGTTTATTAATTCGCTATGATTTAACCGTACCGATCCGAAAATGTGGCACATTCAATTTAAATTCATTAACAGGATCCGTCGAAATCACATTCCTTCCTGGTGTATACACACAAAGGACAAATGTTATGTCATGAGAGGTGGCAACTCCAACACCTATAAGCTGAGTAGCTTTCCAAATCACTCGGGAAAATGCGAGAGCATCCCCTATCTCCAAGTTTGCTTCCAAGTCCTCCCAGTCATACTTCCGAAAGCCGGAGTACCACACTTGCACTGCAGTACTTACTGCTTCCACGGAATTGGGGCTGGATGGGACTTGGAAATACCAGTTCATTTCCACATTCATAGTACGATGGATGGGATTCAGTTGGAAGGTTGACTCTAGATCTTCGATATCCCCGGAAGATGTGATGCTGTCGACTAGTTGCTGGGCTAAATTATTTAACTGAAAGAAAACCATAATTTAGTTTTATCATTTTAACCTTAATTAATTAAAACATACGGGCTTATTCACCTGTTTTGTCATCCGCACGTGGGGAACGTCATGATTTCCTCGGAAAATGTTATGCAGCTGCAACGCCACCTTTTCATGATCTAAAACAAAAACGACATAATCAAAACTTAACCGCACAAATACAAATGCCATTTTGGAAGGTGATTAAATTTGTACCTTCTAAAAACGAAACATCCTCTTGTAACATAGTTTGGTTTGGAACAGGTGTCGTGAACCCTGGAACATCTGCGGCAATCTTCAAAAAATGTAGTAAGTGAAAGACAAAATCAATTGTATTAAAAATTGTTTTAAAGTAATTAACAGACTGATGATGTGTAATGTACCACGACATCTGGAACTTCAAAATTGACAATGGACGCATCTAAAATCATTAATTTATTTTCGTAATTAGTTTTCTCATGGCTGAAATAACTTTTGCCCAACTTTTACACAAATTTTGAATCGGTATGTCTTTATCCGCATCTGCTACAACTGCTGATTCGATCACTAATTTAATTGAAACTAACCCAGATTGCAGAGAGAATTGTTTGCATGTAGTAAAGACGCAATCCACACGCCGGAGTTTGCACAGTTAAGAAATCCCGTGTACACAGCGCCCTTAGAATTCCGGCAAGAATATGATGCAATCGTTCCCGGAACGGATAAATGGGAGCAATTCGTGGGAGGAGTGGGAGTGCCAATATTCGACTTATTAGCTACAGCGCGATCCTCCGGAGGAAAACAAAGAAGCGCTGTTCCCTATTTTACACAAGTTCCTGTTAATTTAATTTGCTGGCTTTATTTCTGGATATTTTTAATGTTCAGTGGTCGGTAGCTAAATCTTAACCCGTCATTACCTCAGCTTCTAGAGGATCGCATGGTAAGCTACTTTCTCCAGGGCTACTTACGCTATCCTCCACGCCATTTCCGTTTAAAGGAAGCGGGGTACTATTGACTATTTCTGAGGAGAACAGAACACCCACGAAAGCAAACCATTCTAACCGAAAACGTTTCCACATTTTTACCTCCGAAATATAATCGTAAATCGTAATAGGTGACAAATATGCCAGACAGACAGTCTCGTCTTATTTGTAATAATGAAATGATTATCGTTTCAATTTGCAACATGTTTGTCGGAGTTGCTTCCAGTCGACCCATCCACAAACGGGATGTTCAAGGAAGTGGGATGTCAAAAATGATGATGGAAGAGATCGCGAGTAAGTCATCACATTATACAAACTATCAGGTTTAATGCATCTTTTATTATAATGAAACAAGAGGGCATGTGTTACATATACACTTTGAGAAGTACAAAATATTTATTAAGCTAAAAATAAATAAGATGGGTTTTCTTTAAATGATTTCATGAGACAGCGGAAAAAAACATTTATCCATATCTATTTATGTACCAATAACGTATGCATGTAAATCAGATGTAAGTACATATATTGTTAAAGGTATCCCGGAAGGACGGGCTTAACATTTTCTTCGAATGTTTTCGTACGCTCAAAATATTTTCCTGACTCATAGTACTGATTTCCTTTGGGATAGTATTGGACAAGGACAACGGTACGTTCACCGTCGGTGGCTGTCCCCACTCCCAACTCCGTAGTTGATCTCCAGACCATTTGAGTAAACGCGGAAGGTTTGGGATCCTCCCGTTTGTAGTCTGTAAAGCTGCGATACCAGAATTGCACGGCTTCCCGGACTGCTTCCGCAGCTGGAACGACGCCTGGCAAAGCAAACACGTTGGAGGAGTAGATGGAATCTTTGGGAACTTCCAAAGTGTTACGGGATGCCAAGACCTCTGCTAAGCGTTGTGCGGCTTCCTGGATCTAAATTGGGCAAGAATAAAATGGAGCAAATGTATAGAAGTCCCCCATTCCATACAAGAATAGTATGCTAATTAGTTTAGCTACGCTTACCTTCTCATTTAATTTTAAGGGGGTAGCCCTATGCATGGCACGGTAGTGATTGTGGAAGTCTCTTCCAACCTTGGAGTATTCTGAAATAGAGGATAAAATTACTCACGATCTGATTGGTGCGTTACAAAAGCCAAACACCATCAATCACTTTTGTACAAACCTGGGAATATCCTGTGAGGAGGGGGTCCGGCAGGTAAGGTGACTTGAGTTTTAGCAGCTTCGATGACAGATTCCTAAAAATTGTCACAAAAAATGCCATATTAAAATCTTGATATTCCTAAATGTTATACTTCCGATTATTCATAGTCCATAGTCCAACAGAATGCATGCTCACTTCTTTTCCAATTTTATCCGAAGTTTCCTTGATGAACTGGAGTAGTGGACCGACTCTTTGGAAGATGTTGTAATTTTCACAAAAGCCATCATCGGCGACAGGCGTCTTCCCGATAAAGCTTAAAACACCCTAATTCAAGCCATGAAAGATGGATTTCTATATTTTGGTTATTTAATTCCATGATTAAAACTAACCGATGCGTTAAGCATATTACTCCGCTTACCTGCACATAGTATCTGCCTCCATTTTGTGGAAATTGAAAGACAAGACCTGTGCCAACAAATAGAAGATAAGCGTCGACAGGTTTGGCGAGATAACAAAGCTAAATGAAAGTAAAAGGTTATAGTCTACTTGCTACTTACCAGATCCTGAGTCCCCTTGACAGGCAGTGGTTTCTGAAAGAGACATTTCATATCTTGATGAGATTTTAGAATTTACTAGACTCTCAGAGCAGTTTTGGGTAAAAGCCACACATTTCCCCAAACTTGCAGGAACACATCTTCACTTACCTTTCTGGTATCCCGTGCAAAACTCTAAAAATTGGTTGACTTTCAGCTGAAGCTTGTCTTCGCAAACGGACCCAGTCGTGACAGGATACTTGGCAAACCACAGCTTTTCTGAGACGTTCCTTCGGATGTCCCAATTAAAGCCGGCAATCTATAATACATTCAATTGAAAAATATACGTAATTTTAATGAGGTTCATTAAAATTTCACGCAATAAATGAAATACTTGAATGGACAATGATTTGACGCCTTACCTCGCCTACCATCCCGAACCTCACTTGATTCAGCTCAATATTATTGGGAGGAAGACAAACTGGCTTGGCAAACTTTCCGAAAATTACTTTCCCTTCTAATTGAAGCAGAGCTGCATCGGACTTCAGGCCAACTGGCTCGTACAGTGGATTGATTTCAACCCGTTTTACCTATCAAAACATCAAATGAAGCTTTGCAAAATTTTAGAACGCTCCTTTCGGATAAGGAATGATGAATTTATTCACATCATGAAACTTTTCATACCGCAAACTTTTGAGACCCAGCAAATTCACTGTTTCCATTATAGTTGCTGCTGGTGGGCCCAACAACAACCCTGATATTATTCCGGAAGTCAGGGTCCACTGTTGGGGTTTTGAGAGAATGAGTTACGCAACTTGCAGCAGTTAGCACAAGAACATCCTTCCCTCTGGGAATTAGAGTTCCCCCGCACTCATACGCGAAGGAGGCATCTTTGTTTGCCTAACAAACCGTATGAAACCCAATTTTTAAGATTTCCCGCTCTAAACTACATAATTAAATAAATATTATAAAAATTTCTAGCATTAAAATTGATTTACCCTTTTGAAGATTGATACATGCCAGGGGAAGTTTTCGCGCTCTGTAAGCTCTACTTGCTCTTCCGCTGTAGTTCTCTGTTTTAAGTAATACTGAGGTGGTCGTAGGCCACAGCCCTCTGAAAAGTAAATAATTATTTAGGAAGAATATAACACCCACTCCCTCCCACCCATTCATCTTTAAGATTTCTTCAAATACGTAATTTGAATATTGACGGATAATGTACGTAACATACCTTGCTCAACAGCAGCATTATTCCCTTGCCCTTGCTGTGCCAATATTGACGATGGGAATGTTAGCAGAGCTAAAACAATGAGCTTCAACATTTCTGTGTACATGACCTATCCGTAAATTGGATACGTCGGCACGCACACAATATATCAGGGTGGTGTGGTGGGTGGCTGGAACTCCTCCGTAAAAGTAACAAAGCCACACACTTCCTATTTGCAATTCAATTCAATTTACGGAAATAAAAGGGTAAGCTCTTTCCTAATCCTTTTTCCCCAGCGATATTGCTCTGAAACTTTATGCTCAAAAAAAATCTTCTCCTTTCCTTCCTTCCTTTCCCTTCCCTTCACTTTGCCAAATGAAATGCAATCAGGCCAGGAGACTACTTTCTGGCTAAGTAACTTTTAGTTTTCAGAGTGATGAAGATGTGAGCATTATGAAAAGTCAACAAAGCCGGTCTATGTTTACACACTCAAGAAAGGAGAGTAAAAGTTGTCCCAAATTAATCCTTCGTAAGAAATCACGTTTTTTTTATTGTTTCATTTTTCAAGAAGCGTCACTTGGTTCAGCAAAAACTCACGAGGCAAGGCAGGCGACATTTCGAATTTTACAAACAAAAAAAGACTTTCACAGCATGAAAAAACGTATATCCTTGGTGGTCATGAACTTGATATGGAAGAAGAACTTGTTTTGAACTTTTGATGTGCCTACGCGAAAAAATATTGAATACATGACATACATGACACTACTTACGCTTAGTTGCAAGTTGAAATGACAATATTGAATGTTTATGAAAATTGAATTGAGGCTGAACATAAATAAGTTTTATTGGCCATTCTCCTCTCCTCTTCTTGTTAGCAAAAATTACCATTTTAAAAATTGAACAAGTATTCATTTTTATAAGTAGCCTGTTTATGTGCTTGTTCGTTGAAGGGGAGGAACATTGGTTCGAAATGAATTCTCGGATTGCTCTTCATTTCCATCCATAACAATATTTCCAGGTGGATCATAGAAAGCAATCACTACAGTTGTATTTCCTTTGGAAGCAGCACCAATGCCGAAAATTTGTGAGCTTTTCCAAATCAACTGGGAAAACTCTAGGGCTGAAGGATTGTACCAGTTTTTGGTGACATCTTCCCAAGAGTACTGAGATAGCCCTGAATGATACCAGTTATTAATGGCATCATTTACTGCTATGAATGGGTTTGATGTTTGGGCGTTGAATATGCTTTGACCGTATGGTAGATCAGGGGCCATGTCGAGCTTCCCGGTGGCAGCAACTTTGTCAGCCCATGACTGGGCCAATGAAGACAACTATTTAAAAAATATACAAATTGTAATTTACATAATGACAAAATATGTTGATGCAGTGGCAATGATGTTTGATTGGATTTTCAAAATGTGTTCACCTGCTCGTCTAGTGCCAGTGGGGGGGAATTATATTTGCTCCGGAAGTCATTATGCAGTATCTGAGCCAGTTGACGGAAATCTGTTGAGGAAACAGCCGCTGTATGTAATTCCAATTCCAAATTATCTTACTGGATAATGCATTAATAAATACTGTATATTTACCTGTTTCGCTTTTTTGCAATACTTGTCCAAGTTTGTATTGGGAAGGCTTTTCATATCCCTGTACCCAAATTATATTACTCCAAAAATATTAATTCTATACGTACTATATATTTACTGCAGGGAAACAATTTTATGATTTTCTTACATAAATATGGATTTCCGGTTTTCCCAAGTTCTTAGCTATTGGAAAACATAAACAATAAAGTGCCTAACAATTCTAGTATACATGATGAATCATCATTGATGATAAATACCGGAAATAATTGTTACCAACTTATTCCACACGGTAGATGGAGATTGTACTTGTCCACCTTTGTTTTCCGAACATGACGGTGCATCCCGTCCTCAAAGCAAATTATCTTTCCTTTTACGACACTTCCACTATATGATGATAAGCACTTGAAATAAGCGGAAGTGCCCTTAGGTAGCCAGGAAGAAGAGCAGTTCAACCGCTGTCTTTGCACAGGTTCCTCACATTTTAAGTAGGTTGTCTGCGTTCAATTGCAAGAAGAAGAATTTAAGCAAAAAACTTCTCATATTAGTGCTCACTAGATATTCGATTTCCCAATTAAATTGTGTGACAAATAATGCATACTCACGTCTCCATACCGTAGGGGATTCTAACGGCGGGCAAAATGATAAGCACCCGGAAATCAAAACGCTTAAAAGCGTCGCTAGACATAAGATGTTTACCATCCTTTCAGATGTGAAGTGTTTTTTTTTCAATCCAACTGGACAAACAGGGTTATGCAACGTCTTCAGGGAGTGAGTCTTCAAATAACGGTGTTGAATTGGACAGATGATTCGTAAGCTTACTAAATCTTTTATTGTTATTGTAACAATGAACTTTTCGTACAAAATTATACAACGGTTTTAACTCAGTATCAGTATTATCTCTTATAAATACTCACTCACTTATATAATATGTAACCGCTAAATAACTTGCAATAACTAACTAAAAGGTATATTTCCCTCCTACGTACGTCTTAAAATCTGAAATAAGTAACGCAATAAAATTACAAAAGTAACGGGATAAATGTCCCGTTAAAAATGGCTTGGCTTGTATATGTATATAACATGTAGTAAGAAGAAGGGAAATATGTATCTGCATTTTTCTTTCCAAATGATGACTCAATTTAAAATTCAAAACAGCTCTTTTCAACTTTAAATCCGTAACAGTATTATAGCTTTTGAACGAGGAGAAATCACGCAAGGTGCATGCAGCAGCTCTGCAGTCTTTTGGTTTTTCTCATTTCTTATTCTGCGTTGGCTCATCGAGGGGATCTTCGTTTTTAAATGACAACGATAATGAGTTGGGAGGGAGGACATTATCCTTAAAATACTTTCCACGGTCGCCCGGCCCAATATTGTAAATGTTCCCTTTGGGCCAATAATTTGTCACTACAACACTCTTGGAGCCCTTGTTTGCTACGCCGATTCCAATGTGGGTGGTCGATTTCCAAATGAGTTGACTAAATGTGGAGGCCTCGGGATTATTCCAGTTGTATTTGGAAATGGCTTCGTACCAGTTGTCCACGGCTTTGCGGATTACATCGTTGGGCATTACTTTGCCGAAGTATTGGAATATGTTTTGGGAGTATTCTTGGCCTTCCGCGAATTCCCACTTGTTTTCACGGAGTAGATGCTCTGCCCATTCTTGGGCGTCTTTTGTTAACTGAAAATGAACAGAAAGATATTATGTGATCAGTGGTAGTCGACTTCCGTTTTGGGGCAACGTGAGAAATAATCTGAAATGACTTACCATTCCATCAAGCTGCACCGGAGGAGACTGATGCTTTCGCCTGTAAGCGTTATGGCGTTCCAGTCCAATTTTAAGGAATTCTGTACGGAAGAATCCTTGCGATTTTAATTGACAACAATGACCAAACTTTTAATATGTACAGTACTGGCAACAGCGCTATTAGCATAATAATACAAATTAATTTGCTGTTTTTACCTGGAGCAAATATATCCGAGCTATCGGTTTGCTGAGGTGCCTCAAGAATGTTTGGGCTTTGTTCCAAAACACTTTCTGCCACTGGTTGAGCTGATGTTGGTGAAGGTGGTGGTTGAGTTGTCGGTTGCTTAAACGTATAAAGCTGATAAACGTATCCAAAAGAGTTTAGTTTATAACTTAATTACTTATGCTAACTACTTGTGTGAATTTTAAATAGAAATAGATAGCGAAGGATAATTTGATACCGAATTCTCTTTCCCCTTAGGATTGTCAGAAATATCTTCGTGAACTTTGTGAACCCAGTCGACGAAAATGCTCACACTGGTGAAGGTGTTGTGAGTTATGCAGGATTGGGATTCGCCAGCCACTCTTGTGAGGATTCCCTAAATTTATGTATGAAGAAAGTTACATAGATACATTGATTTCCATTTGATTTGAGTAGGTATATCTTTTTGGGGCAATGTGAGAATCTGGAAAACTCACCTGCAGAAAATATCGCTTTGGGTTGGTAGTAAGTGCTGAGAATACAATCCCACTGCCCGTATTCAGCTCATTCAGTCGGGTACCTTTTGAAAGCAGTAAATTAATTGGTATGCAGTGGTTATGTAAGCAGTCCAACCAAATGTATCAGTAATCAAATTTTAACTTACCAGATGCGCAAAACTCCGTATTCGTTGGTGGGATATCACATTCCCGAATACACTTTCCAAGTTCCACAACCGGAAGCTGGAGAATTTCTTGGTAGACCAATTGATCATTTCGAATTATTGGAACCTTTTCCCATAAAAATCATCTCAATATTACGATCATCCTCATTAAACCTACATATTTTCTCAGCCTTGCCATCTTATAGCATAACATATTCATCTAGGTACCTCTCCGGGTATTCCAGGCCGAACTTGAGCATTTGCCACGGACCTCGTTGGGAAGCATACCGGCTGAACAGTTTCCGATAACTTAATTACCCCATTCAGCTCTATCATCCCGATATCCGATATTCCACTATCTGGGTTATACTCGCCATCAATCACTATTCGCTTCGCCTGATGCCCAGTCCAATTTAATCCATTCATCAGTTATTCATCAATTATCAGCATCATTATTGTAAAAAAAGTAAAAGTGCGAATTATAGTTTTTTAAATCCTTAAATGAAAGCGGATTATCAAAACAGATACTTTTATGTTGCTGTAAATTTTTTTACAGTGAATATCTGCGAGTTCCCTATCACATTCGTCCTGTAGTCGGTGCTAATTGGGCCCAAGACAATCTTGAAAGCGTTGAGGGAGCCAGGTTCAGCTGAAGCATCATGCTTGGTGACGCAATGAGCTTATTAGCAAATGATAAAAAAAAGTTAAAAGAAAATGAGCACTGCATAAAACATTGCTTCGTTAACATATACAGAGATAAACTTTTATAGCATTCATATACCTTCTCCTCAAATTATCTTCGATTTAAAGTCTATATTTTACAAACAAATGCTAACTCCCATTAAGACAACTAATGACAATGTGAAGATTGAGCATGAATAATTACTGTAGTATCATTGTCATTTCATTAGATATCTTAAACTAACGATAAGTATCTATCTCTTCTCTCGTAATAAAAAAATGACAAGCTCATTCATTTATGCAAGGCACACGCACACCCACCGTAGGGTAGGGTCAGCCCCTTCTTCAAATAAAGTGAAAAAGGATTTGATTTGATTGGATTGATGAAGATTTATACTTACCAGCAGTTAGGATTACAAAACCTCTGTCAGCCGGATTAATTAGAGTACCTCCACAAGCATACTTGAACGTGTTGGTATCAGCGAATCGACGGAAAATTGCGACGTGCCAAGGGAAAATCTCATCTGTCAAGTCATGATCTCTATCGATGAATGATGAGACAGTCATCAGCGAAGAATTCCGTGCACGTCCACACTCTTCAGTTAATCCCCAGAGGTTAGTTAAAAGAAGAAAGGAAAAGGTAAATATTAAAAAAGTTTGAACTTTATATCGGATTTAAAAAAAATACATCATCTCATGTCATACACCATTTCAGATTTGATTTATTACAAGGCTGTTATCCCCTGCGTCGAATTAATTAGTCCTAATCAGTTACTGATTAAATTTATATCCCTGTTTTCAGCACATCCTCTTATCCCTACTTATAAGACGAAGGTACCTAATTCAACAATTTTCTAAATGACTTATTCTATAATTGATAGTAAAAAAAGTGACCAAGAATGTGTATGATGGTCAATGTGAGAAAATCCTGTATCTTTCATCATGTTACGCTTGGCATGTATGTATAGGTATCTGCGGAACAATTGCATCCATCACGCTGCTGCTGCTCTTTAACACGCGATGCACTCATCTAGTCTAACTTCCGTCTTATGGCAATCACCTTGGCTTGTTTATCATCCCATTTTTTATTAAATTGTTCATTATAACTCATCCTCATAATTGTTAACTACTGTCTTCTATCAAAATCAAATTCATGTAATTTGTGCTAAGCTCGCCAATCATAAAAAATAGATGGATAGGTGTGCATCCAATCTACCATAAGTACTATGTATATATCAATCCTGTAAAGTTATGAAGAGTTGTCAAAAAGCGTTAATGAAAGTGAAGTTCGTCCGTCCGTCCATCCTTTCGCGTATGGCATTAAAGCATTTGTGTTGCTTGCTGTTATTGAATAAAAAGTGAAAATATCCCCTTTTCATTGTGACTAAACCACTGTTACAGCTACATTTTTAAATGCTCATACTCATTCATCTTACATTTTTTTTAACAAAAAGATTGATGTAGGCATATCACACTCATATATGTAGTGGCTCACTCCACAGCAGCAGCAGCGTATATGATTCATGAGAAGAGCGACACTTTCTAAATGCACTGTTTTTTCTCACAGTTCATTAACTGCATATCCAAGTGCATGCATACACACTTGCAAATACAAAATAGACATCCTCGATAGTGGTGAAGGTGCTACTTGGTAAATGAATTATTTTTTTTAAGAAAACTACAATGAAATTGTACTTGTGGTCAAGCCTGTTTGTTGTCCCAAGACAAAAAAGTAAAGTCTCACTTGACAAGACTTAAAATCTTTTTTGGTCTTTATCTCCCCATTTTTTTTACTTGACATCTGTTTGAATAATGGGCTGCTCTTCAATATCGCTTCTTTAATCATTCATTAGGATCGTAGGCTGAATATAAAAAAAAATGTTGAGTTTTATACTGCTGTTTTCGGAGCACGTTGTGTAGGAAAATGGATAGGAAAATTCACGCAAGGGTCTAGTCTGACATGAGTATAGGGAGACTTTTCTTGAATAAGACATCTCTTCTTATATGTAAATTATGACCATACCTAATTTAATGATTTTATAACGACTTAAACAATGGAGTAAACAAGGTGGAGTTTGGGAAGATACTATTCAGATAGTGTTCATCTGCCGCTGATTATTTCATCGTGTTAAATTGCTCCTCCTTATCGATTTTAAAAAGTTTGAATAGATAGGTGCTTAATCCATCCATGAGGGATTCTTCTTTTTTATAGTGTTAATTGTTGGAGTAGTTACTAACTAACTAATGAATATGTATTAAAAGAGCTCCTTTGCTTTTATAATGTCGTGAGAAAAAGATAAAGTCAAACATACAAATGTAAAAATGCAGAAGTCAAGTCACTCACTCTTACTCTCTTCGTTTTTCAGATATTGAATATAAAAATACTATTTTTTTTTGCTTGTAGAGATCAAGATAACGATTTCAAATTTAACTGCGTTTAAAATTACTCCTTGGAAGAATTTTCTCGATTTTGAGGAATGTGAGAACCCAGCTCAGGTTGACAAGGGGCATCATCACACAGGTAAATAAATATCCAAGTGCTTTTGAAGCCGACTCGTGTGCTGACTAATGTACTTTTTACTTTTGCTATTATGCAATATTAGCTCTCATATAAGTAGGTAAAAACAGGGAATAAAATGTTGTCTTAATGTTTTTGAATAAAAACACCAAGTATACCTACTTAATTATGGCTTCATTACCGTATTTATAATTATTACTTATGTTGTAAAAATGAAATTATTATGTATAATTGTTCGTCACAATTATTATGAAATCATTGTTACTATCTTACCGGGACTGCATATGAAATCTTGATACTGACTAAATCTTATCCATCTCCCCTGGGGACTGCATATCATTTTCCCACCTGTAGTCTCCCCATCTGGATTCACAAAGTGGGGCTCACACTCATAGACAGCTTCTGTTCCGATGGGCATGTCCAACTCTTTGCAGTCGATTTTGGATTTCGTGTCTGGGATTTCACATTTGAGATCGGTGCCCTGAAAATTTCCAAGTGGGCAACTTTCAGCAATTATGCAACAAACAGCATTGATGCCGTGAATCAATCAATGTATCAATTCGTTTTCCTCCTAATTTTGCTTACCCTTTTTTGTACTAAAGGTGGGCAAGCAGCAAATGCCCTTTGGATATTTAATACACAAAATAAAATGCAAATTATATACACGTTTCCACCCGTCATCATGTCGACTTTCATGGAACTCAGCCCAACAGAATTCTATGTAAGGTTGTGTTTTCCAAAACTAGCTGCTACACTGCACTGGTCAACTAAAAGCCTTGCCACCTCGAACTTCAGGTCGCTGTGCCATTTGTCGACCGACCGACCGACACCTTTTCACTTTTCGTCTTGTAATTTCCTACGGAGGTCACTTTACGGATTCACTTCCTCCCTTCAGTAAAATTGCTTAAGGACGATTTTTATGTTTTCACACGCACAATCAGTCGCTGAATATAACGCACTTTGGTCACGTCACCTCAAGTCACCTGTCAGTAACGGCACCGGTTTACAATAAGACTGACGAAGTTTTGACTTGGCTTCAGTTTGGTCTGAACCTAGGCAAAATATGGGTGGTGGTGTATAATGTGTAGGTGGGAAAAATACTCTGATACTGATACTGATGACTTTTAGCATTAAGGCTGTATTACTTCTATTATTAGTACAGAGCTATCAACGTAATAATAATAAAAATACTTTACTTTTCTGTTTCAATTCATTCCTCAAGCCCTTCAACACCCTTCTTTGTTGTGTGTGCATAAAACAAAGCGCGTATGTCTTTATTCTACGAGCGAGTTTAATTAAAGAGGGGCTCCCATGTTACGTTTTTACCGGGGGTATCTTGTCATACGTGATAGAAATCCGATTCATTTCATACATAAATGCTGTGTGAACGATAAGACATTAAATATGCTGGGCTGGGGTGGGTGGATACATACATAAATATCATAATGCGATTTCTTTAATGTAATGTCATACGTAATTTATAGATCAGTGACGATGTGATGGCTCTCGGCAGGGGCGATATTATTCAAAACAGTTTTGTAGTAGCTATGATGTACGTTTTATAATTTATTGGGTAAGGAATAAGGATGGATGGGCAGGCTGAAAATGATGAACAAAAGATGGAAGAATGCTGAAACATAATGTAAAGGAGGAAACTGTTGAATTATTTTTAAGTGGTTGGAGAAAAAAAACTGATCCCAGGAAAGGCATTACGATGTAAATATCCCAAGGCATATTATTATGTAGGTATATGTAGGTAGCAAAAAGTTGGTTGGCAAACTTTTATTGGAAGCTGTGTATAACACCACAGGCAAAGCAACTTGAACTTCAAGTCTTGAAAAGTGATTTTGTTCATAAAACTGATTATTATGCACAATTTTTGGACATTTTAAGTTGAAAAAAATGGATAAGAAAAATAAGTGATAAAAAGTATTTACAGGTCGTAGCTAAAGCTCTCCAGATCCAATTAATAATGAAGAAATGAATTTATCTCATGCTGGGCTGATGCTGATATATACGTAAGTGGAAATAATCATATCCCTTCCAGCTAACTTTCGATCATTTTTATTTATCGGGAAATGTGGTAATATGATTTATTGAGATGAGAATAACTTATGAACAAACAAGAAAGGTAAAAAATAAATACATTGCAGTGAAATGGTATGTAGGTATAAGTTGTTTGCTGTAAACATCCCACAGGGGACGGGGCTGTTTCTAGTGTTCCACACGGGGAAAGACATTCTCCCTAAAATATTTGTACGGATCAGCTCCCCCATAGAAGACATTTCCTGGAGGGGAGTATTTCGCAACAACGATGGTCCTTCCGCGAGATCTCGCAACCCCAATCCCCAGTTCCCTTGTATTCTTCCAGACAACTTGAGAGAAGGAGGTGGCCGTGGGTCGCATCCAATTGTAGTCCTTCATCGTGGCATACCAAAGCTCAACCGCTTGTCTCACGATAGATGTTGAACCTTCTGAGCTTCCTCGGATTTGAAACAGGTTTTCACCCCCTTCATTCGACGAAATCAAATTGTCGTAGTTTATCAGCTTATCTGCGTACGCTTTCGCTTTCACATTTAGCTGAAAACAAAAATTCAACCAAAAAATAAATTTTCGAGTAGTGTCAGTAGTCAGTATCATTCCATCACTTTTCTCACATCAAGTTCATGTCTAAAACAAATAGGTATGAGTGGGTACGGATTTCCCTTTCTAGCGCTCTACTTTTTTCGAAGAAATTCTACTTCCCCAGAAAGCGATTTTTTTTTAGAAAATCAAATTTAACTCAGGCTATATTACATTGTACTGCAAATAACGCTTCATTTTTGTTTGTATTATTGCATGATGATGATATGATATACTTACCTCTTCATTCAGCACTAATTGAGGCACCCCATGTTGAACCCTGTAGATGTTGTGCATTCTCAGCCCAATCACTTGATAGTCGTAGTCACTTCCTATGAGAAAAAGAGCAAGTTTCAGTTTTATTGAAATGCGAGTGAAATGAACATGAACCTAAATTTCTGTTTTATTACGCGAGAGAGGCAGAAAACGATGCAATATCGTATTTGCCTGTCTGTGTCTTTCTTTAGTAGGAACGCAGAGCGTCAATAAGACAGTAATGCATACTTGATCCTCCATAATTGGGACATTGCTTTAATGAGAACATTTCACTTTTCTCTCTTTTACGACCAGGGCTTAAAATGAAATTCCATTCCATCTCACTTACCGTCTCCCATTGAAGATGGTGACGATGGAACGAGTCCTCCTCCATGTCCCCCATTATTATTGTTGTTGGATCCCTGTTGATTGTTGTTTGAGCCCCCACCCCCTCCCCCGATGGGTCTACTGCCGCCGCCGCCACCACCACCCTGATTGTTATTGTTATTCCCTCCGCTCATATCATTTGGCGGAACTCCCTGACATTGGCTCACGGACCGTATATTGTAGTCCGGGAAGTTCCATCTGAATACGGAAGACGAAGAGGAGGGCTGCAACTGGAGGGATCTGCCACCGCACACACGGCCTTCATAGAACTGCAAGCACTTCCCATGAACATCAACCCAAAACTGGCCTACATTCCAGTTTTCTGGCACAGCGGAACAGTTCTTCATCCGCCATTCCTCATACATACTCCTGTCGTTGATGTCCCGATACACCGTTACAATAAACTCCCCTTTGTTTCCTGTTTACATGGCATACAAAATGCAAAGCAAAAAAGAAACAAGAATGAATGAATGAATGGAGGGATGATGACGTAATTGTAACGTTTTGTTCGTTGGGTAAGCAAACAAATAAATTCACACAGAAAAAAATGAGGACCACGACGAAGACGAAGCGCGACAGGGGATTATATTTGCTGATAAAATGGATTGCGATTTTTATGTACATAGTAATTTTGTGCTTGGGCACAATTACAATTACCTGGTCTACTATTGGGACGCACAGGAGGACGACTTCCTGATGCTGGTTGTCTCACCTCATCATTCTCGACATTTTCTGGGGCCTGCAGGTGGTTGAGAAAGAGATTTTTATCAAAGGATTATAGACAAATGGATGGGAATTTGTTTTGTGAAGTTTTTTAAAAATGTATTCCTATTAGCTCGAAATTGAATGTGGAACGGTTTCATACGGGAAATTATTATTAAATACCTATACTAATGATTATATGAATGAATGAATGGGTACAGTTCATGGGATTGTGTTAGGTAGGTAGGTGGTTGGTTGATGTTGATGAGCATCTTACCAAATTGTCGGGGATGTCATCATCAGAGAAAAATTGATCCAACTGGTCTTGTACCCAATCCACGAAGGAGCTGACGCGAGCAAATGTGTTGTAATTTTGGCAGTACTTCTTCTCATCGAGGGTTCGCTTATCAACGTTACTGGCGATTCCCTGTCATCATTATATGTATGAATAAAAAAGTGATTTTAATTAACTGTTCTAAACCCGAGTATAAATGATCTGAAACCGGAGCATTTTTGCAAACCTGAACATAAAGTCGTTTTGTTGCATCGTCCAGAAATACAAGACCACCACCAGAGTCTCCAGAGCAGACTGAAGAACCTGTCAATCGTCAAGTTTAAAATGAGCATACCTAGATAGTTTTAAGTTTACAAAGGATTTTTTATGCTTAAAATCTTACCTGAAGAATAGCCAGCACAAAATTCAACGCTGGTGAGTTCCTTTCCCAGAGCACGATTGCAAATTTGATTTTGCGTGACAGGTAAACGAGCGAAATTAAGCTTTTCTGTTATCTTGGATGTCTCGTCCAGTCCAAACCCAGAAATCTGAGTTAAAATATATATAGTTAGTTACATGGCAAATTCATTCGTAAAAAAAATCAGAGATTTGTTCAAGTTTGGATTGGCGCCACTTACCAGCCCAGTTCCTGAGACCTGCTTGTTTGCCATTTCCCTTGATGGGAAGCAAACTGGTGAAACATATTTGGAGATATTGACCGTACCGTTCAGTTTCATGATGGCAATGTCATTTTGAATCCGATTGTAGTCATAACTTGGATGAACTTTTGCAGCTTTGACCTACAAATTCAAATTAAAACTATTTCACAACTGGATCTTTAAAAAAAATTATTTCGCTTTCTGTTTTTATAGTAAACTAGATAATTTCATTACGCTGAATATTTGCGTTCCTTCCGCCCGCTCATTTTCTCGAAAGTTACTGCTCACTGGCCCTAGTACTATCCGGAAGTCTTGAAGGGGTCGAACCTTATGTGTCCGTAAGGAACTTGTGACACAGTGGGCTGAAATATTAAGCATATATTAACCCAAAACTAACTCATATTTGTAGTTAGAAATGTAATACCGGACACTCTATAAAGCATTTTTATTTCCTTACCCGCTGTAATCACCAAATATCCTTTGTTTGACGGAGTCACAAGAGAACCTCCACAATAGAAGTTGTAGGGCGTTCCTGGCCCATTCGATCTGAAAATGGCAGCATGCCACGGGAACCGTTCTCGTGTTCCCGTTTCCCCGAAAACTACAACAGGTGCATTGCCCAATGTTTCCACGCTAGGCTTTCCACAATCTTTATAGTGGGGTAGAAAAATTCCAATAATTTTCTGCACTATCATTAGCCTCACATAATGAATTCAAATGGTTCGATAGGCCTACCAAGTCTGCAAGCAAACTCCTCATAATGAGCTGTCCTCGACCATCTTCCATTCTGCAAACATGTCATTCGCCCATTCTCAAATTCCCCAAATGGGGACACATATCCATTGGAGCATTGATAAATCACAGTAGTTCCGGAGGGCTGCTGACGATTACAATCCGTGGAAACACCAGTTTTGGGATCCTGGCATTCCACTACCATTCCCTGTATGTTCCAAAAACAAAATGTGTTTCATGTTACCCCAAACTCTCCAATTTCCTTTCTTCTAGACTTTACGACTATGACTATTATACTTTAACTTACACTTCTTGGTCGTAATGGTAAACAATACTCTCCAGCCGCCAGTACCCCCGCTGCATTGAGGGCGAATCCTAGCAGCAGAAATAAAGGTTTATGAAATAGGCCTTTGGAGTCCATGACTTTAACAACAAAAAATTCTAGGTAATCCCCTTTCAAAAAGCGTTCAGTTCACTCTCACTGCAGGCAAGGTCATGACTGAGGGAACTAGCTCCTCAGCCCTCTAGGTTAAACCGAAACTCTCGAAGATCAAGAAAAAAAGGAAAATCAAAGCAGGACAAAATGATCAAAAAGACATCAACATGATGGATGAGCCATGAATTCTGTCAAAATTGTCAAACCATAAAAGAAGCTGCGTAAGATCACAGCTATAAAAATCCCAAAGGGAAATGCGCCCATCCTCCTTTGTGAAATGTACACCAACTTGAGTGAAAAAGGGAAAGAGCGACCGACACATGATCGACCTAATATTCCATCACATTTCCTGAATATTTTTTTTAACCTTGGCCGTGTCTCACAAATCTACTAAAAACGGACGGACGGCTGGCTTTGGTATTTTTTGTTGATAAACCAGTTTCAATAGGATGGGATATGGGATGTTTTCTTGAGAGAGGGAGACTTTGTTGTAAAAATCATTTTATTTTTTTTTGTTTTGTTGTAGATTACGCCATTGATAAAGTACAGTAGTACGGCAGTGTGGGTCTGGGTCATGGATATGTGTGCATTGAATTATCTATTATAGATTCAATTATTGGGACTGCCAATAACGTTGGTCGTGGTCATTGTTTCTGGGTGATATAAAAGTTTTGGCCTTGTAATACCAGTTTCAGAAGAAGAAAAGAGAAATGTTGAGTCAACCATCATTATTATCATTATTATCGTATCATTTAAGTCAACATCATTGACTGCTCAAACTGTTTTGGGGAAAATTTTACACTCGGATTTTGGGTAAATAGTACAAATATTGATAGAGATCAAGTATCAAGTGGCTCATTATTCGTGAGCATATAGCATGAGCACACCTCATTAGCCTTGCCATATGCATTGATTATGTTGAATTTAATTAATTTCCCGCTGGCTATCATAATTATCCCATCATTAATGTCACATCTTTTTACTTTGCTTTAAACTTGAAAAGAGAATGTTGTCCAATTTGTCAGTTTCGCATTTTCAATTCAGCTAAAAACCAGATCGCCAAAGATGAAGACTGAAATTGGTTAAGACAGATTTCTCATTTAAAGTCTGGTTTAATGAACACAATCTGATAATGATGGTGTATTGATATATAGATAGGCATTGAAAAGCTTATGCTGTCATCTCAAAACTATTAAATATCAGAAAGAACAACCAAGCTTATAGAACCATTTTTCAGATTAAAAATGCACATAAAAATACACTCGTTCATTTCAGAGTGAGACATTTCCATTGTTTATCTGCATTTAAAAACGCTAAAAACTTTCCCTTTTCTCATTTTACCGTAAACAACAAAGCAGTCCCTTGTACGTACCTACTTGACTCTCATCATCATCGTCGTCATCAATGAACACATTATTATGGCTATCTGTAATTGGTGCAAATAGCATTTAGATTATATAACACATGACCACGTAATAATATAAGCCATATGAAAAAACGACTTGCCATATCAATGACTTGGAAAATTGTAGAAAGAACAATAAAAATATAATATGTTTGCAAAAAAAACTTCTCTTATCTCATACTCCTGCGTAGCATATGCCGTTTAAGAATATAATTACAAGCTAACTAGGTAGATGAGTTTTTTATTGTAAGGGAGGCTGGTGCTCATATTCTCACAGTTGTCAGTCACTCCACTTTAAACATCTTATGTAAACTTGGTTGGGTACGCATATTTCAAATGATTGAAAGTCACTTTCCTTACCGATAAGCTATATATTCCTCAACAGTTAAATGTTTGCTGTTTAGCCACACACAAGTTAAATGGATTTTAAAATTGAAAAATTCATCCTGTCAGGTATAAGGGCTCGCACATGGCTTTATTGCTTTCGATATCGTCATTACCTGCAGAAAAGTCTGCTTGTTTGCATAATCAAATCAAATCATATTTTTGATGAGCAGTTCATTTTCTTCTGTGTAGTGCAACCATAAAAAATCTTGAAAAAGATACAATATCCGCACACATGCATAATGCTTTATACCATTATCGATTAGATTTAATTGACTCTCCATTGTTGTCGCATATTTTATGAGGGTTGAGGGTGAAGGAACGTGTACAACATTGGATATAGGCATTTTATAATGACTGTAAACAATAATGAGTTGCTCGATGATAAATGTGATAAGATAAGGGATCTTCTTCTTGAAAGAAGATATTTTCAAGTTACATAAGACCACATCCGCATGATATTTATGGGAATAATGACACTTCCTTCCAATCAGTCATAATTTTAAGGTGGCAACGCTCACAATCAATATTTTTTCAACAATTAAAGCTACACTGATTTAGCAATAAAGAAGCATTGATTTAGAATGGGTTCTACAAGAAGTCTCTGGAAATTAAAAATCATTTCATCATGCTTTACATTGTTGATTGTTTTAGCAAGTGCCAAAGCTTGGGAAGGGAAATTGGTGTTTGAGGATAATTTCAATGAAGACGTGTTGGGTCCTTTGTGGGAGAAGATTGGAAACTGTGAAGGTACAGTACAGAATTAAAATATATTTCTACCCAGCTTGTTGGAACATTGAATGGGACAGTTTGCATTTAACATCCATTATCGTTTTTACAGGAAAGGGCCACAAAGATACAAATCTGGAGTGCTTCACAAAACGGAGCGATAACGTCTACTTGAAAAATGGTCTCCTAATCATAGAGGCAACCCCAGAAAACTGGATACCGGAAGAACTCTGGGCCACGCCAAAGGACTACACAAGTGGCCGAGTCAAAATGATAAACCAACTGGGCTATCAATACGGGACATACGTGATCCGTGCTCGAATGGCAAAAGGGATGCACTTGTTCTCCTCCCTTTATCTCCTTCCCGCATATCAGGATCATGACAACTGCAAATACGAAGAAGTTGATATAGCCCAACTACGGGGAAACCGCCCTTCAACCATGATGTTTGGTGCTTACTACGGAAGACAATGGAATCACGCATCTTCCCGGAAGGCTGAGAAGGCCTTCAGAAATACTGACTTTAGTCAAGAGTTTCATGAGTTTGCTCTAGTCTGGAAGAAGTACAGGATGGAGTGGTTTCTGGATGGGAAGCTGATTTATACCGTGCCCATGTACTACTATTCTGATTGGCTCCTCATGAACAAGAAAATGTTTAATGAAAACATGCAGCTCAATATGGGGCTTTCTGTTGGCGGCTCAATGTTTCCTCAGGTGGTTTATGGTGATCTCACATTCGCTGACGCACGTAATTGGACCAAGCCCAATATCGAAATTGACTGGGTAAAAATATACCAGATTTGATGATAATCCAATCCAAACGTTTGCCCAAGCATATAATTTTAGTAATTATTACACATTTCCTACATTTTTTGTTCTCTGGTACACATTCTCATAAAAAAAATATTTAATATGCTATTTATAAACATTTTTTTATTAATATTTAAAAAAAATAAATAAACAAAATGAAAATAAGTCTACTTAAATATGACAAAACTAGTTTTGCAATGCAGAATGGTAATTTTATTTTTTGCTTAACTTATGTACAGGCATAATACATACAGGATAATTTCACAAAATAGTGTTTACACAGAACTCACAGGGTTGAGTTAATCATTACAAGATGGGTGGTGGTGGTGGCAGGAAAAGAGAGTTTATCCAAATGGACAGCAGTTTTGCGACAGCTCTATCAATGTAATGCAATCGCTTTCATCCTCACTTCTGCACAATCGGTCTTCTGAATCGCTGTTTAAAAAAATTAAATTAGAGGCAATTCGTATAAGTAATTTCATTATTAATTCATAATTCATTTGATCGAGCTATTTTTATACTATACTTACATTGCATATCTGTAAAAACTCTGGTCGGTCATCCCGTGACGTCTCCTCAACCAATCGATGAACTCTTTCATCCATCCATTAGGAACATTACCATTCTGAACCAAACAATTCACATACGTTTTGCTTACCGAGGTAAATTGTTAATTAATGTACCGAATCAAAATTACAATAATTGTTGTACTGTACCATCATTGTCGTGAATAGTGTATCTGGGATGTCCTCAGCCCTTGGCTTTGTGATTGGGATATCTGGAAGAATTCCGGTAGCATTAGAGCTTTCAGGGACGTGAAAACGGGAAATGGCCAAAGCCATTAAAGCTCGCCTTTCTGTTAATTAAATCATAATTTAGTACTAAACACTTCAGGAAAACACCTATTTAGCCAAAAGTTTTGCTCACATTGCCCCAGGGTAATGTGTTATATTTACTTACCTCCTTCGCTGAGTTTCTTGAAAAATCTGTCATGTTGTCTTCCCCTTCCGATGATGAGACCACCATCAATCACTACAAGAAGGGTGCACAGAACGGCACCCGTAATTACTAAATTCTTCATTTGCCCCATTTGTGAATAGTAAATGGCAACTTTTTGTGTATGGATGTGGATTCAAAATAGAAACTGGTTTGATTGTGATCCAACTCAATTTTCAATCTTCTTTTTAAGTACTCTTGAGCTCTCGTTGGCAGCCACAATTCTGCGAATTGCTTTTACGATAAAATGGCGACGAGTGGGTTTGCGTCTTTGAAAGCGTATGTGGGAATACGTAATAAAATTTCCAGGATAATAATAACTTATTTTCACCAATTGACTGACTATTAATCGGTATCACATCAAAAGGCCCTTCTGTATTTGCAGAAAAAACTGATGATGATTAACCTTTATGTTTGCCTTTATCTAGCTCTCGATACTCAAGTGTAAAGTGTAAATCACGGCATGATTAAACAATAATATTAATTTGGCACTTCAGATGTCAAATAAATGTCCCAGGCAAGGGTGTGATGACACGGGGAATATATAAATCAGTTCATGTTCCATTAGTCATAATAAGCATGTTGTTTTCAATTTACCTTATGCAAATTACATAATTTTGGCGCACATGGATGGAGTGGAGTACCTCGTCGTATGGATCGCATGATCATATTATCATTCCCATTGTCTCCTACCGTCATCTTTAATTTTAATCATCCAATTATATTGCAACTGCATCTTCCATTTCCCTTTCCTGTTTTATAATGATATATTCAGTAGGGATATTCAAATAAGTTGCATACATTAAAAAATAGAGTATCAATTCATAAATAAAGCAAATGTTAGTTAACCATTGGAGTCAAAGCGGATATTAAACAGAGGAAGCAACCGGAAGTGTAAGCAAACCAGAGAGGAAGTTTCAATAGCGGAGCAATAAGTCGCAATAATTCTCGTACCTGATTTTTCTACCTTAAGGTGAGGTACAATATGGACATTAATATAACATTACATAACAACATTAATATAATGAATGATGTCATTAACATGTACATACAAAGTCAATAATTAATATTCTAGCTGTAAGCCTTTTTATGACGAACGAAGTTTTTTTTCTTTTTTCTCCTCGTTTTTAATTGTATCAATGATAATGTGTAAAAAAAATCCTTTAAATGTAAAAAAAAATCCTCTCACATATGTAAACAAGAATTGTAACAAATGAATGTCCGATGCAGAACATTCCAGTCTTCTGGGCGTATTCGTGACAATAAAGAATTATTATTAACATGTTGTTCATGCGAGTGTGAACACAAGTAATTTTGCAATTGTTGACTTGACTTGTTACATAAAGTGCATAAATCACATAATCAGGTATTGGATTCAATAGTCAATTAAATGAGTAAATAAGGTAGAGGCAGACAAATATTTACGTTTTGTTTGTCAGAGGAAAAAATCACTGCACAGACGGACGGAACTCATCCCATTTGTGCAATGAGTTGGGCTCATAATAATAATGATATGTTTGTAAAGTACTTTTTCTGTACATTAGTTAGTACAGTCATGAAACTGAACATACCTAGTCTATCAAAATTATAAATAGGTATACCGAACTGCTAATTGATTAATAACCAGTAGAGTAAACAAAATCATTGATAATGCGTAATAAGACGAAATATCACTTTGAAAATAAGC
>JAQGAI010000187.1:0-25022 GCA_034696905.1 Lepidocyrtus violaceus | reverse complement strand
CGATCTCAATACTCATCTGCTAGATAGTTATGTCCTTTTGGGTGAAACACATCTGGAAAGAAGCTCACTCCCTGACTGACCAGCAGTCCTCAAATCACAAACCGCCGTCCCTTTTTTCAATTCCATTACCAAAAAGATTTATTAACCTATGAAGTAAGAAAAAAAAATCTTAAATCAAAGCCCACATTCATCCCCAACAGATAAACAATGTCTGTTTATTTATTCAAGTTTTATAACTTCACCCCCAATCCAACATAACATAGCTAACTATGTATTCACATATCATATCATATCTCTTCCCAAACTTGTTTGTACGAAGCGTGGGTGTTTGAAAAATATGGTGGGGAAAGCGAGAGCAAAAAAAAAACACACACAATGGGGAGCGATAAGAAAAGGGGAATTATCCTCCGATTCAAAGTGAAAGTCAGCATTAAGTTCCGTATGTAGTGGCACTACACTCGAATTACAATTTGTAGGAAGAAGAAAAACCTAACGACTTTCCCCCATTAAGTGCTTTCTACAACAGCAGAGCAGATATTGCGGTGTAGATTTTTCACTCCCTATTGGGTTTTACCCTTTTCTCTTTTAATGAGAAACGCACGTTCCCCAACCGTCGTCATCGTCATCTTACTTTTATCTCCGTGGTGTACTTACTTACCTAGCGTGGGCGTCATATAACAAACAAGTTCCCGACTATCGCGTAGAGTAATAAATTGCCAGCTATTGTGTAATAGTAATGAGTGAATATGACCTGGCGAAGTGTTATATAACTATCTACTTATCATTATAAAGCTTCTACTTCCTGCTAATGAAGTAGCACGCGGGATTTTGTAATGATGATGGTGATGGTGGTTGCTAATTATTGATTGTAATTTAAACTGTGCGTCTATTTTCTTCCACTATGACAGGGATGGCCACAGGACCCCAATTCCCTTACGGTCTCATCGACAACGGTGTGAAACGACAGGACGTCGACCACGTTTTCTTGCGCTTTGGACGACGTCGCTAGGCCGAGCATAACATTGCAGGATATTAAAGAACCTTGGAGTACTATTACAAACAAAATAAACGTTCCATAACTTTTCAAGCTTATCAGTTTTAATAAAGAAACCTAAAAATGTAACAAACAAAATAAATATCATTATATATTATTATTATTGTTATTACTAAATTAAATTATTACCGATGGAAATTATTTAGTGACATGTTAAAGTGTTATTGTAAAAAACTGAACAGTATTACTATGATGATGATTATTACTACTTTTGTTCCTCAATAAAACTGAGAAAGTTTCAAAACTTGTTGCTGTTTGCTTTTAAAGTTAATTTACTTGTATCAAAGTCGTATATTATTATTATATATAGCCTACACTACATTTCAGAATATTTATCTGCAAATATGGGTAAAAAACGTCCTCTGGTTTTGGATTTACCAGAGTATGTGATTGCTGAAGTTAAAAAAAACTGTTATTAGTTCCTTATTGTTTTCAAATTTATTTCGATGATTGAGTTTATCTTGTCCTAATTTATTGTCATTCTGAACTAAATTTTTGTTTAAGCTTCCCAAAATCAAATTAATTTTTTTTTATCCGGGCTATACATGAATACATATATACTTATATGACGAAAGAAATAATGTTATTTGTTTACGATATACATGATATATATATATTTAACTATAAATAAAACACTAACCACATATTATTGTTGTTAGAAAAACAAACTTTTTTTTTCCAAAGGGATGAGAGAAAATAAATAAGTTGTACGACTTTCAAAAAGAAGGAGAAAAGAAATTAAAACATCTACATTTCCACAATTCCTGTTGTAATACTACTATACATATTATTAATACCTACCTACGTACTTACTTTAATACATAAAATGATGATGAGTTAATTGCAGAATCATACAAAAAATATTACTTGGAAGTATTACAATCACTATGATTACGAACATAATTAGCTTGATGTCATCTAGGTTTAAGCTTCTAGGACAATATCTCCCCTTTTTCCCTTCAGGTTTTATTGTTTCTTACAAAAAAAAAAGGTTGTCTTGTTTTGCTCTCTAAAAAAATCGTCGAATTAATAGTCACTGTCATCATCATCACATGCCAATCTCTAATAAAAAATAAATTGTGTGCTTGCAAACAAGAAAAAAATATAACTTGTATGCTAACTTTGACTACAGTTTGTGTTGTAACTAATGTTGAGTTCCGGTTTCGGATTTTTAAGGCTTCTTGACATTTTAGCATAAGAGCAATGTACTCAAGTCCACTCATTAGTTGAGTAATTATTCTCCAAATATTACAACACACATTTGTTAAACAACTTAAGTCTGTTTCGTGTACTACACAATGTAAAACTTTAATAATACGTAGAAGGAAAAAATATAACTGTTATTTAAAACATTAGCGAATTGTATAAATGTACACTTACTTGCTAACTCTCTAATTTTGATTTAGTCGTGTAGCCCTAAGCCATGGATAAAGCTACTGTAATTATTTTATATAATTTCATTATTATTATTATATTGCATAAAACTGAATTCATTTGTTTGTTTTTGTCAATCATTTCAGTACTTAACCATCTTTCTTTTGCTGCTATAAAGTAGAGATATACTTATTAAGAACTATTATTATCAATTATTAAGAACAAATCTTATCACCTCATGTAATTGTATAATTAACTGTTTAGAAACAAATAATATAATTGTTAATATGCATTTTACCGCTGTTTATGTAAACCAGTGGCTTCTTTTTGACCTGATTCTTTGCTAAAAAAAAGGTATTTACTCTTCAAACACTTAATTTAAATAAAAGAGCGAAACGTCTGTATTCATTTCCTAACAAAAAATCACTTCATCATCCAATCATCATCCCCATCATGATTCTAAAAAAACTAATAATGCAATTCCCACAACAATTAGCTCTTGTCATAATAACATGCAGTTGAATGAAAACGTCAGTTCAGCGTCAGGTTTCTCAAGTTGCCCCGACTGTGTTAGCCCATCATTCATTTTCATCCGCATCTCCTCATCATCATTCTCGTTCTCGATCCCAAATTGCCAGGAATCCTGAGGTCCAGAGTCGCCCCAGCCCAGCTTCAGTTCCCAGTCCGAACCGAAGAAAGGCAGGGTGAAAATAAAAAAGTGTAAGCCAAGCCACTGTCCACTTCCTCCACCGGAGTATGGCGCCATCTTCCCTACTTTTTCTGTACTCTTAGGATTTTGCCAATTTCACGGTGCCTTTCTTCTTCTCTGCGGGTTTTTCTCTTCTCCTCCACTGGCACTGGCATAGGCCCTACCCCAAGAGAAGAGATTTTGTGCTTTACTTTGTTTTGTCTATGCGACTCGAATTTCTCTTCCTAGAGACTTTTTTTTACATTTTATGCTGAGGCTGACAAAAAGTAACTCCTTCACGCCGCACTGCACTTGCCTGGACCAAACTTGTTGACCAGAGAGATCATATTTATGTGACGAGAGTGACGAAAGTGGTGTCCTAATTTTTTATTTTGGGTTGGAATATTTTGGGAGGGGAAAGTAAATCAAATTCTTGTCTTCTCGTTTGTTTTCAAGTGTGCTTTTTGTGTTGGAGGTTTTAATTTTATCGTAAGTTGGTTTGATTTTTCAATCATCTTTGAAGAAAGGTCAGGGTCAAGGGGAGGGGGGAGGGGGGAATTGATCAAGTCATTTTTAAGTAGTGAAACAAAACAGGTGACAGGTATACATTTGACTTTATTTTTTTAACTAGTTGCATCCAGTTTAATTTTTCTAGATTAGTACTGCTCAGTTAAGTAAAGATTTAATTCCAATTTAAGTTTTATCAGCTGCTTCTCTACGAGACGAGCTTTAAACGATTCAAGTGATCTGTTAACATTTAAAA
Source organism: Lepidocyrtus violaceus (assembly GCA_034696905.1). Classification (NCBI taxonomy): domain Eukaryota; kingdom Metazoa; phylum Arthropoda; class Collembola; order Entomobryomorpha; family Entomobryidae; genus Lepidocyrtus; species Lepidocyrtus violaceus. Next base: position 21,143 of record JAQGAI010000187.1, on the reverse strand, counting down.
AAAGGAAGGAAGGAAGTTTGTAGTCTAGTTTGTTTTATATAGAAAAAGATAATTTAATTATATATTATTGATTTTGATTGTTAGAATTCACAGCTTTGGGCTCGTGGTTGATTTAATGTTGATAAACCGTACTTAAGTGTACCTGGATTGGGATTACGAGACTGAGGTGCAAGGTAAGAATTTTTTTTATACAACATTTAATGTTTAAGGTTTAGTCAGTTCTAATAGTTTGTGGTATTATCGATACTTTATGATGAGTTTAATGGGATGGTTACTATTTTTGTGATTGGTACTTTGACTGCGAATAACTTTTTTTGTTAACTCAAGACGGAGAAGTTGAAGACTGTAACTTGGTTTTGGATTGTACTGACTGTAGACTGGGACCAGAAACCGGTAAAGAATTTGCTGTGGTTATGATTGTATTCAAGATGCGAATATTATAAAAAATATCATGCTACATAATCATTTAAATTTGTTAATCAGTTCACCTATCACCTGTTCCGGAGACAGCCGTCAAGAAAAAGAGGGGGATCAGAAAGATTTCAAAGAAGTCAACTGCTACACGACAGGTAACAAAATACAGCTGGTACGACTGAGATTTATCGAGATAAATGATTAAGTATTTTGTGTGAAAGTTTCGACATTCGAATATTCTTCGATTGTTGATAAGATTGTTTTTTTTTACAGGAATTATCAGTTTCGGATAAAAAAATGCCTTCTCCAACCAAAGACAATTCCAAGGAGGAAAGTCTGCCTGCGCCTGTAACTATGGAGGAAAGTCTTCCTGCGCATGCAACTAAGGAGGAAAGTTTGTCTGTGCCTGCAACTAAGGAGGAAAATCTGTCTGCGTCTGCAACTATCGAGGAAAATCTGTCTGCGCCTGCAAATATGGAGGAAAATCTGTCTGCGCCTGCAACTATAGAAGAAAATCTCTCTGGGCTTGCAACAAAGGAGGGAAATCTCCTTATTGCACCTGCAACTATGGAGGAAAGTCTACCTGCACCTGTAACTAAGGAGGAAAGGCTGTCTGCACCTCCGACTGTGGATTCTAATGGCATCCCGATTGCTGTAGCTAGACCTGATGGTCTTCATCAGGACCATGACTACCCATTGAAGGAGCAAGAAGCTTCGACATTGCCGCAAGGAACTGATGGTGAAGTATCAGCAGATGAAATCAATGATAATGAGCCTCTACCAGCAGAAGGTAGCCCTTCTATTGCTCCTCCAGTGACTACATATGCACAGTCTGAATTGGATGAAATCGTTGATGAAATGGAGTACCATCCTACTCTTAACTGGAAGATCACGGACAAACTACCTTCTTCCACGGAGCGTTTGACGGTGAACCCTTCTCCATACAAGTGGGTAAATCAAAATGCTGTGACTAACATGCACAAACCACCTTCAAGCCCCTTACTAACCACGCCGCCTTCAACACCCTTACCAAAACGGGCACCTTCATCGCCCTTATCTAACACGCCTTCTTCTCCACGCTTACCAAACCGGCTTGCTTCATCACCATTAACGGCGTCTTCTCCGCGCTTACCAAACCGACGACTTTCAGCGCCCTTGCTAAACCGTCCATCTTCTCCGCGCTTACGACACCGGCTATCTTCATCGCCCTTGCTAAACCGGCCATCCTCTCCGCGCTTGGGTTTACGAAACCGGTCCCCTTCATCGCCCTTACTAAACCGGCCATCCTCTCCGCGCTTTCCAAACCGGCTAAATTCGCCACCCTTACAATACCGACCATGTGCAACGCAACTACTAACTATGCAGTGTCCGCCACAATTTCTAAACAGGCAATGTCCTCCGCATTTGCTAAATATGCCATTCCCACCGCTGAACTTACCAAATAGGCAATGCCCGCCGCTGAACCAACTAAACAGACCATGTCCATCACGCTTATCTAACAGTCCACCCCAGCAACACATGCTTATGTTTCCTAACCGGCAGTATGAGCCCGAAATGTCAATCCCTTCATCCCGGGGATGGTACGACGCTTCGCCTTGGGTTAATCCGCATATTCCCTTCAATCCACCTCATCCAGGCTTTTCTGGTTTTCATCCACAGCCGCAGGATCCAAGGATGGGTCGTCCCCAACGGCCAATCATGGAGCCAAGGATGTTTCCACAACGGCCAATCATGGAGCCAAGGATGGGTCCACAACGGCCAATCATGGAGCCAAGGATGGGTCCCCAACGGCCAATCATGCATCCAAGGATGGGGCCCCAACGACCAATGATGGGTGAGCGACCTTTTCACTACAGACATATGTAATTATGGAGAATCCAGTCTTCACGGTTAAAAGAAATTGAAATTGTGAAACATCGTAGAAGGGAATGACTTCGTGCCTACTAATCTTTACTAAAATGAATCTTCTTTACTGAAACCCATAATTTTCCGGGAAACTATTTTTTTTTAGTCCAATGTCCAGTTCGGCCCAGAAAATTGTGGGTTTCAGAAAGCAAATATCAGTAAGAATAGTTATGTAGTTTAGTTGTAGTCATCAAAATATTGGTAAACTACCTAATCGTATTTAAACATGCCTAATGACTTGTACCCTAAGTTTTAACCACAAGGATTGTCTCTTCTAGCTACATACTACAATTTTGTTTACAAGGAAAATATTGTTTACATATTATAGTTTTTAAAACTTTTAAAACAAATCGTCACTTTTTAGCTGCACGACATATGAGTACACAGCTACCTAAATGATTAAATGTCTACATACTATATAACTTTACTTTGGATTTGCGGATTTCTGCATTCAGATTTCTAGAATTTGTCGTTTAAAAGTTTCTTTTTTTTTTGTAGAAAATAGCTACACAGGAAGGTCGAAATCCGATCAATCTGTTTGGTGTAATTTTAGTTACTTTTATTTGATTTTAGTGTAAATGATTAGTAATTTTTTATACGAAATACATACTTGCTACAATTAATTGTGGAATTCTGTCTATTCTCAATTGATGAAATGCATTGTGGAATTTTAATTCCACGGCCCTAAATATGTACTGAACGAATTGTCAAAGCCGATTTACAAGCCGGCAAAAACGTACTAATGAAAGCAGGACCCTTCCTGTTACCTGTTATGTACAACTACAAAAAATGTAAACAAGACCTTTTCAAAAATGCCAGTTGGCAACGAAAAATATCTAAATAATTACTGCTACTTCATAATATGCTGATGGATGTTATGGATGGAAGTAATCAATTGAAACGCACTGTGATGAGTGTTTTGGAGACTAGATGTTTATTCTAATCATTATGCTAATCATTATAAAGATACTATTTTACAATTAAAAAATTATAATAAAAATATCCTATCTGTACTGATAATACCACGTATACCCTACTTATTATTATGCATTTAAATCGCAGTTACAAAATTGATTTACCAACTTAATTAATAGTATTCCATTCTTAATTAATTCGTATCGTAACAGATCATATTATATACAATATACAATTTTTTTTCCATAGAGCAATACATTTTCCACTAGCTAAACTTATGCTTAGAACTATGCTTAAGTTTGAGGTATGGGATTAGGTAACCATTTAATTAAAGGGTATTAGTGGAGTATTGTCATTTGTTTGCATCTCATAACTTGCTAATTTCAACGGAAATTGATTCCGTTAGAAACGCTAAACTCACATGGCCATTTTACAGTAATTAATTTCCAGAAAGAATATGTCAATATACAATAATTAATAACAGATAATAACAAAACAAAATACAAGGTAGAGCTATTTTACCGATGTTTTAAGAGAACTGTAGACCGGAAATAGGAAACATGTACAGCGTTGAAATTGAAATTCATAAGTTAAAACCATTAATTTCCATTTTATTTTTCACCCCTTTTTCCATATGCCAGAAAATTGAAGTTAAATAGCATGTTCGGTTAATCGGATGAGAAATGCCAATATACCGTTAAATCGCTGACAGGAATACATATTTAAAATGCCAACGTAAAAGACAGACGCTAGACGTAAAGTACGAATATTTAGTCATAAGAATTAGGATATCTTATCTGAATCATTATAGAGAACGTAAAAAATTGCGAGTTGCGGTAGATTTTATGCTATACTATCCTGTCTATTTTTATCAAAAAATTAATTAATTTGTTTATGCTATATGCATCATTTAGGATTTAATTGTTGTCTTCAGGTGGCGCTATTGAAGGGGGGAGTTTTAACTGGATTGTATGGTTGACCGGTGGGGTTGCTGGATTAGCACTTGGTCGAACTGTCATCGGTGACGAACCTAGAAGAGTCGCATTAGGTGGTGGTGCAGACACAACCTGAGTGGCAGAATTTGAATTTAATACATTGTAGATTTCTCTGAACGTTTTTTTTTGTAATTTATAAGTTACCTGAATGGTTTGCTTGACACCGGGTGGCTGCGACGCTAAGTTTACACTTACAGGTACAATACGAGCGTGAATGGAGGATGACCCAGTTTGAACCAGGTTCGACGGAACATGAACAAGAGACGCGGCCGTACTAGTTGCCGACAGAGATTTTGGGACGCCGGCAGAACTTGTGGCAGCACTGGTAGTCACAGTGATGCTATTTGGTGTTCCGCTAACAGCCATCGGCTTTCCAATTATCTGTGGTTGCAAAACCTGACCTGTCTGACTTATAACTTGGCCAGTGGCTCCAACCTAAAGTTTAGAAGGATATATGTAAATAACAGTTCTCAATAATAATTAATAATAGGAAACACCTTTTAAAAGTCTGATCAGACAGATTTCTTAAAAACTTACCTGCTTAAATACTTGCTGAAGTTGTTGAACGGCTATCGTGTTAGGCAACTGCTTTTGGGTTGTTTGAACCACAACATGTGTAGGCATAGACCCTGGTGGAGGAACCTGATTCAGAAAAAATAAACAGGGATTAATTGCCAATAAAACTTGCGCGGGGGGATATCATACACGTTATGACATGATGATAAACTGATGGCTAACCTGTGTCGTGATGTGAGCTAATTTTCCAGCCGTTGCGATGGACGCAGATGTAACCGTCGGTATTTGCTGGTGGGGCTGATTTTGGGATTGATGCTGCTGTTGTAGACTATGCTGCGTTTGGTCTTGAGGTTGTCGCCTTTGAATCATTACTTGCTGAACGCCAAGTGTCTGCTGACCTGTTTGCTTTGGACTACCCGTCCCAGCGGACCCTTTGGTGGTTACCTTGGAAACGTGGACAGGGAAGGCCAACGCTCCACTACTAGTTGGCTGGCCCGCTTGTCCACCCGGCGATTTGACAAGAGTGGCAACCGAGCCGGCGGGTGTCTGATGCACTTTCATTATATTCTAAAACACAGAAATTTAAAAATATGATTCAAACCGTTTTCTCATTTGATTTCCAAATATTCCAAATTGTTTTTTTTACAACAAATACAGATTTTGGTCACATCTGTGCAATAAATTATGTTATCTGTTATCAGAGCAGTGCACAAACAGAAAAAAAAACACAAAGCAAGTTCCACAGTCATATAACACACCACATACCGAGTCACGCCCAGACGATTGGTTTAATCTTTCAAATAAAAACACTTTCACGGGTTTCCAGGTTTCAAAGCTTCGCAAATCATCATCAATTAGTTTATCGTTAAAACACAAAAGAAAAAGGACAAACATTGAGCTTGATTTTATATATCGATCTGTAAAATCAATGGCAAAACAAAATGACATTCTTGAGAGGAAGAAAAACGGACTGGCTTAAAGTTAGCTAGCTTTAAAAAACATTCTATTTACAAATTACCAACTCCGTGGTTTTTCCTCGCAAAATTTACTTTTTTTGTCAATCTAACTATAGTTGTTTATATACAACTGATTGTAATGTAATTGTTGTAACAAAGTTGTGTGCGTAGATGTGCCGCTTAATTTTACCATATGACTGACTAGAAACCAAGCAACTTTGATCAGGGCCATATAATACTGTGGCTTGTAACTGTAATCTGTAACCGTCCAAAATCCATATTTACAAACAACTAACTGGATACATTTTAAACATTTCATATACTCGTTTTCTAATAAATGACAAGTACAAACCTGAAGCCCCACAGTCAGAAGTGTTGGAGGTCCTTGCACTGGTACAGGGCCTTGGTAGGTGGCCGCTGAAGTGGTTTTTGTCATCGGCATGGCAGTATGTGAGGGGTAGTTGATAATGCCATGCTGTTTCAAAAACGCTGCAACCTCCGCATCGCTTACGGGGCGAGTTACCGTCTTCCCCCCGACGGTATGTTGTTTAACCAACTACGCAATTAGGATACATTTTAGTCGGCGGCAAAAGTAGGCATTGCATAATGTTATTTAAAAAATTATAACTGCTTTCTGTAACTGTTTCTGTAAAGGTTAAATTTTTTTTAAATAAAAGTATTTTTATTCTACAGTGCAAAATGTGCTTTAATAAATAAATAAATAATCGTAGGAGTTTCCTAAGGTATTTTTGGTTCATGTGCGGTTTTGCTCCCTCAACTAAAATTTTCGTGTAGTTGTTTGATTAATTTTCAAAAAATACACAAGGAGAAATTTAGTTGAAAGTTATTGTGTCCATGTTGGATAGGGAAAAGAATTGCCCATTTTTATACGATACACTATCAAGTTATTTCTCTTTGTGTTGGTTACTTTTCCGTTTCCGCAGAGGGGGCACAACAACACGTGAACCAAATACACCTTCAATGCTAGAGCACTAATACAATTAGAATAGGGAATAATTTATCACTAGCTAATAGCTAAATAATAAATACAACTTTTACACTAGATGATTTAAGCCGTTTAATGAGATGACTACGAATGCAGATATTAGTTTAACATTTACACAGCGCACTTTTCTTCCATTATATTCTTCAAGTTTAGTTTGTAGAAACCCTACACCTATTCGATCATTCGATCGACATTTAATTTAATGCTCAACTTAATTTAGCTACTTGGCCGTCCATATGATAGATATATGTTTTAGTTTTGTGGGGCGATCGAGGTTGAAGCAATGTAAAATATTGACTACGCTACGCTTCATCTCCACTCCACAACTAATTCTAATGATTTGATTAATGATAATGATTAGTATTGCATGCCTTGAGAGGACAGTACTTAACTACTAGTGCAGGTTACGTTACAAAACACTACAAGTTTTCGAGAAACAAATAAGTTTTCAAGAGAAAATAATAAAAATTAACTTCTAAAGCCCTGGACTTGGTAATATCGGACCGGACTGCCGATAAAGGAGGTGTAAAAGGAGATATGGAAAGTTTTATAAAATTATAAAGATCTCTACTCTCTAAATAACTTATCATTGTTGATATCTGTCACCCTTCAACAGTTATTTTCTTTTCGCATTTTAATACAGAACAGAGTTTAGGACAAACCAGACGATATTATGACAACACGTCCCCTTTAGAGGGAGGCGTGTTTTAAAATTTAAAAGTAACTTACAATTAATCTAAAAGTTTAAGTAAATACTAATGTTGTTAGTTGCTTAATGTTAATGAGTAGAGGCCAATGCACAAAAAAATTTTTTTTTAGCATACATTGCATATTTATTATAACATCGATCATTATTTATGGCTTTGTGACTTACCTGGTAATTAATTATGCATCGTGCAAAGACGGTGAATAGAGAGAGAGCAAGTGACAAAATACGTAAAAAGCACTGAAAGCCCAATTTGATTTGATATTTGATTCCATATATTATTCCAATAATATATAGTTTGTTGTTATTATTTGATTAGTATAGTAGTAGCAAGTGACATTTATGGATGTACAAAATTAATTTGTTGAATAATATAGAAAAACATATTTAAAAATAAATAAATATACTAGTACCAAAATATATTGACTAGGAACATTTCAGTGGCCCTAGTTTTTTTTATAGTTAATTCGTTTTGGTATCCCATCCGCAGTAATTCATAAAATAAAAAAATAGATAAAAAGTCTCTCGTTTTTCGTAGTAAATTAATGTGAGCGCTCTCCGTGCTACTTTCTAACCAGAACATAAATGAGGGGCTGCTGAAAAAGTGCGATAAAAACGTTTTCCAAATTAGACAGCTATACAACATCAGTTTTCTTCTACAAGCATACATAAGCACTTCTTACGAAATAAAAACGTAATTACTTGGCAAAATGAAGCGGAACGGGGCACGAAAATTGAGTAGTAGTACAAAAACAGTTACAATGAAAGCAGGCTCGCGAACACAGAAAAAATTGTGTATAGATTGCATACCTGTAGCTGACGCTGAGCTTGGTGCTGCTGCTGGATAACGTGAGATTGAGGAATGACATTCGGGGAGCTTTGGCACTGCATAATGGTGACATGGGGTTGCTGGACGACCTGAAATGGAATATTGGAACAACACATTAAGTGACGAGGCCTAACAATCAAAAACCTCTTACTTCGTAGGTATGTAATGTCTTTTACCTTCGATGCCGTCCCAGCACTGCTTATCGTAACAACGGGGGAATTCGTCGCTGACACAATCGGCATGGTTGAATATGTGCCGACACCGGGGCTTGTTGAGACAGTCGGGATTGAGACTGGTGGGGGTGGCTGGGTTGCCCCTCCGGATGAACCAAGGTTCGTCGGTGGAGGTGACGCAGCTACAACCTGAATGCGTTTAATTTGCTGTGTAGCGTTCATGTTCATGAGCTGGTCTTTGATCTGTTGGACCTGTTGCTGCTGTTGAACGGTGGCACTTACAGGGGTCGACTGCCGTATCAGCCCTTGCTTCAAATACTGCAACTGCAGCGGGCTCAGCTTGTTACCGGTCTGCTGAGACATTGTTTGACTGTTAGCTCTGGCTGAGGGCGACTGAACCAACGTCGCAAGTCCTTGGGAATTTTGTATAAGTTTGGTTGTCAACTGCTGACTACTGGAACCGATCATAGGTGTGAGCGACACCAAGGTGGGTTGAGACTGTTGGGAATGGGGCGGCCCGGTTTGGACTGATGGGGCGGAAGATGTTATTATGCCACTCTGGAATCTCTGGGTGCCCGGAGCCGATGGGCCCAAATCCTAACAGAAGTATATTAAGAAACATCATTATTGCATGTTTTGGTTAGGCAGAATTACCATCCTTTTGAAAACGTTCTCTCCATATAATTAATTGTTAGATTTAAAAAATTGATTCATGCGTGGTTTATAATAATACTATTTCAGTATACTCCGAATTCCGATCTCACACAATCCGTTACATGTAGTATTGACTAACTAAAGCTAGCAAATTATTTTAATCCTGAGGGTCATGTCATGCAAAGGTAATGTATTAATGTATGGGAGAATAATTTGTGTGCTTTACATGCATCTGCCATTTTTTAAACAACAGTGGAATAAATAAATAACAGCAAAACGTTACCGGTATTAATACTGGAGTTGGGCCTTGGCGCTGATGAAGAGGTTGCAATTGTCTTACAACAGTTGGCATACTAGTAGCAGTCACTGTTGTTGGCAACGGCACAGATGTATTGATGGTTGGGTTGCTCACGCTAATGGGAGATCCAACGGAAGATGCTAGAGCCTGTGCCAATCCTCCTGAAGCAAGAACCACAGTTGGAGTGGGCGCTTGCGAAGTCTGATGAACCTGGACGATTGGAGGAGGAGGAGGTCGAACACTATGTTGAGTATGTGTTGTAGCTGCTGAACCACTTGTTAACACCGTCACATTCTGAGACGTTGGTTGTTGAGCTGACACTTGCGGTTGATTTAGTAAAGATGTTAGGGACTGCGCTTGCGCCGCTAGTGCCTGTCTCTGCAGCAAAGCCTGTTGTTGAGCGAGCTCAACCTGACGATTTCTTTGCTGCGAAATTATGTTCGGAATGTTAACATCGCGGTTGATGATTTCAGGGTTATTAGATTGTATAACCATTGGAGCGATAGTGCCGGGCACAGTAATTTGCGTAAACGTCCCCCGAGCTTTCTGATTTCCATTTGGATTGGCGGCAGACATTGCGGCTGCCACGGCAGCCGGTCCACTGCCAATTATTCCTGTTGGAACGCCTGCTATTGAGGAAGGAGTTGCGCCGGATGCGGATGCTGCGACAGCAGCCGCTTGTTGTTGTCTTGCCATTTCAAGCTTCTTCCTTTCCAACTGAATTCTGTCGTACCGGGTTTGAGCAATGGTAGTGGCAGCAAGTGGATTATCAAAATTTATTCCAAAGTCCGTGATTATCTGGGAGTGCTTGTTTGATTTCACTTGTGGGTTGTGACTGGCTGGTTTTGTGGTTGGGGCCCGTCTATTTGCGATTTGCTTGATGGTGTCGAACTTATTGCTAAATACCTTTTTCATTTGGTTATTGTTATCTTGTAGAATTAGCTGAGACAATTTCACATTCTTAGCAGTCTTTGAAGGGGACGGTGGAGTGATTTTAATGAAAGCTTTGGTTTTCTTCTTTTTCCCTGCAGATGGGGATGCAGGGTCACATGACGAGGTTGAATCGTACAGTAACTTTCCCTCCTCTCTTGGAGCTACTACATTTTCGAACCTGTTAAAAATAGACAATCCCCTATTTATAGTTTGCAAACTCAATTTGGACGCAGAATGGCCGACTAAACAGGAATAAACACTAGACTAACCTCCATTTGCATTGCTTCCAGGTCCGTGGGTAGTTACTTACAGCATTCACACACTCTTGGGCGTAATCCCAATTAGCCGTTTGAGCCAAATTGATAAGCAGGAGATTGAGAGGCAATTCCTGGTTGTTGCGCACGCACTGTACAAATTTTAATTGCAAAATAATTGAAACTTGCTTGAACATAAGATAGTGGGTTTTGCTTGAACTTTGATCAGTTGATTTGGTGTAACCATGTACAATACCTGTAGTAAAACGTTGTCTTCGGCATAGGTCCACTCAGGACAGTCTGTTGGTGTTGGCGGTGCAGGAGTTTTTTGAGTACCCGGAGGGACGATAGGAAACGTGATAGATCCAGGACCAAGGGTCTTTGGAGTGTTGGTTGCCGGACGACAACTATACCGCTGTAAACGCAAGTCTCTTCGAATCTTCGCCATGGCTGGTGAAGGGCGATCAAAAAGAGATTTGGGAGCAAATATTGGATCCTCCCGTCGACCAACTTTAGGAGATTTCTTGGTAGGAGAAGAATCACTGTCCAGATCGATGACCTCTGGAGGAACGTCTTTGATAGGTTCTGGAGTCTTGTTAACCTCGGGTTTTGGAACTGGGGAAACGGGAGTTGGAGGTGGCTTTTTAGGATGCTTCGGAATGTAAACGGGCGGCAATTCGTCTTCAGTCATAATATCGTAGCTATACAGGTAGCCCAGCGTCGAATCAAAATACACATCCATTTCATCATGAGGCGGTGTTGGAGGCTCATAAATCTTGAAACGTGCATGGAATGAACCAGCATGATGATTAGAATTGTATGCGACTAAATGCATCATGAAATTCAGTATGAGGTATGAGTAATAAAACAGCCCTTACCGGAAATAGCATTTCCTGCTCAACATTCCCACACTGCGCCACCCACATCTACAAAAATCGAAATAGACAACAGCGTTAAATTCAAAGAATTTACCTAATTTTAACAACAGCAAAACAAAATGCCCAGCAATTTCACAGTATTAAGATGCATTAAAGAGGTATGCGTCGTAATACTTTGATTCAAAAACAGATAAGGAGTCACCACACTACCATTCACTTCGTAACTGGGCCAGTTAAACATATTCCCATAACACTTTTATCCTTCAGCAATTAATAAGATCTATAATTATTTCATTAGGCAATCAGTACATCAACTAGATCTGTGTGTTGTGACAAAAATTAGCTAATATTTCGATTTTTGTAGTAGGGTTTTATATTACATGAGCTATGTAAAAAGTAAATGACTCCAGAACCCTAACGAATGAAACCCGGATATGAAACTGTTATGAGCGGAACCATACTGTAAATTACTGAGCACTTTGGACTTTGTTTGCTGCAAAGAATTACTCTATCTTTTTGTTATTCCTTTTTGTCAATTTTTAAAAATTCTTTTCTTATAAACAGTTTTCTTCTTCTCCAATTTAGGACTTCGTAGCTATAGAATTATAACCACCATTTATAACCCCAGTGGTAGGCAGACAATATTTCACCTGGGACATTGGATCAACCCCCTTGGAATATGTTAACACGTCTTCAGTGTAGCTGTCAACGTCAACGTCCATCTTCATTTCCATCGAAGCAGTTTTTTGCTGCTGCATCTCCCACGCTAGTTTTTGTTCTTCCAAATCTTTCTGGGCTTGGGCGACAGTTTCCTTGGACCAATCATCAATCGTAGACTCCATGAGCCGCATGGCATAGCGTTCAACATCCGTGAGCTAATTTAGTAATAAAAACAAATGATTGCAATCAACCATTCAACACGAGCCCAAGGGAATAAAAAGTGATATAAGTGGATAAGAACTAAAATATATTAACCTGATCAAATATTTGCTGAAACTCGAGTTCAAACTTATTTGGACCGGACTTCCCCTAAAACAATAAACAAATTATCAATATTACTTTGAACGACAGTTCACACAAAATAAGTTTCGGTTTTGTTTAAAACAGTATTGATAAACTTACAGCATCTAAAGCATCTAATGAAAGATTTTCATCAAATTCCGCCATCTCAGCTTCCGCTTCGGCATGAACAGTTTGAGCTGCTTGGACGTCTGTTTCATCTTCCGCAGCAGCCAGAGCACACTCGATTGTATGCATTTCATTACGTTTCTTTTCTGGTGATCGCTGGAGTTCCACCGGATTGTACGATGTGTGGTCTTCGTCTTCATTGCTCTGTAGCCTACTTTCAGGAGATTTCTGATCGTTATCCCACGAATTCAGTCTTTCGGCAGCATTATCTTTCTCATTAATTGTGAAAAGATCCCGAATTGTGTGCTAGAAAAGAAGATGAATGATTGGCAAATTAGTACTATTTGTATTTGGAGTTATAAAAATATTAGCTAGCCATTGAATTGAAGCAATTGAATTCCTTTACGAACCTGCTTGAAGTATGTCGTTGTAAATTTACCCCCTTCGATTGCTAACTCCCCCAGTAACCTCTTCTGATTGGACTTCTTGAGAATATTTTCCTCTACTGTCTTCTCACTCACCAACCTAGTAACAAAACATTGTGATAATTAATTCAAGGTACGTATATTGAACTAACTGCTGAATTTGCTAAGCACTTGTTGTGTGATATGAGAGTGATATGTAAAGTTCATACCGATAAATGTGCACATCTCTGGTCTGTCCAATTCGGTGACAACGATCCTGTGCCTGAGCATCCATCGTAGGATTCCAGTCGCTGTCATAGAAAATAACGGTATCAGCTCCTGTCAAATTGACTCCAATCCCTCCAGATCGTGTGGACAAAATAAAGCAGAAAATCTTCTTGTCCGCATTGAATCGCTCCATCAGCAGTTGTCTTTGGTCTATTTTGGTTGCCCCGTCTAATCTCAAGTAGGTGTGACCATGATAATTGAGAAACGCTTCCAAGATGTCCAGCACCTTAGCCATTTGTGTGAAAATTAATACTCGATGGTTTCCTGTTTTAAGCCGACGGAGTAACCTAAAATGAAACCCAAACATTTTTTGTTTAAAATTTGCTACAAAACCACAAATACCACTTTTTAACTTTAGATTATCAAATCATTTTCATCGGGAACTTACGTATCTAAAGTTTGGAGTTTCCCACAGTCGTACTGAATCAGCCGGGGGTCCGGGAACTGCGTCAGCATTCTTGACACAATCGGATGAATAATTTCGGTAGAATGAAAGAATTTAACCTTGTACTCATCTGTTTGCCGCAGGTGATTGAAGTAATGATAAGATGACGACGGTCTGTAAAGACGACTTTCCAAGGAAGGAGCACTAACAGAGGGGATATACATCACATATCGTTTCAACAAACTCATGAGCTCATTCAGTCTACTTTCCGGAGTGAGGACAAGGGAGTCTAAATGTCTTGTCATTGACCACATCAAAAGTGGGTGATGGATCAGTTCTGGACATTCCTGTCGAATTTTAACCATCTTCATTATCTCGTTGAAGCCAAAATTGAAGTAGCCTTGCTTGGAATAATCACGAGGAGTCTCAATTGAAAGTATTGACCGGCGAAATTTGATTTTAGTCCTTCTGCTTGTCAGTCTTACAGGGGGAAGCGTTCCTACAATTGTACATTTTTCTACAAGGTGCTGATCAGCAAATGTATGAACACTACAACGGGTCCAGTTAACTTTATTCAGATTATTCACCACGGCTTTACGATCTTGCAGCGTCCTCTCTTGGATAAAATCCTGTTAAAGTAAAGATTTTTAATTAGTTTATGTGTTTTTTCCTCCGAATTCATGAAATTGAAGCTGATGCATATTGTACTGTCCAATTGATCCCGTTAATGTATAGCATACAATTAATAGGTCAGTTATAAACAGTCCTTCATCTATCCCATATTTGTCAGGTTCACCGTAATTGCAGTATACGATGCCCCATAAATTAGGGAAAGTATTATACTATAAATCTAATTAAATGCAGTCAACTTACTAAATCAAAATCAGGTACGGAACATCCCATCTTTCGCAATCGGGCTGTCATATTGAACCTGGACCTTGGGAGTTTACGTTTCCTTACATGTACGACTTCAACATCACTGTCACTAGCGGAACCGTCCTTTTCCGTATCCGACAAATCAACGACAAGGGGTTTGCTGGACTTACTATCTATTAGAGGTTTGCTTGAATTGCAATCAAGGGGTTTGCTGGACCGACTGTTCAATTTTGCATTATTTTTAGAAGGGTCCGGCGTTTTCTGAGATCCCTCATCTTTATCAGCCTAAAAATATTAATAATACACGTCACTATCATTGTTTTTAAAAATTGCTAGAGATACCCACAAAAATATTTTTAATTAGTTTATATACTCTCGTACCTTTGCAGTGGCTTGCCTGCTTTTAGCATCTTTTCTAAGACAGTCAACGAAGTCCGGATCTCGTAGGACTCGTTCCGGTTTGCCAGTCGATATGAAAAATGTTGTGGGGACGTCCATTCTGGGGCATGGCGGGGGTTCACTCTTTACTAAATTTACTATGCGCCTTATTCGTTTGGCCGGAGGTTGAGCAGCGTCTCCGCACTGTTCGTAATTCATCACCACATAACGCCGTTCTTCATCCGGATTGTAGGCAAACAATGGTGTCAATTCCCCAATACGACGCGCCAAATACTCACTGTAGGAATACCTCGGGTTGGAAATGGTGAAAAGAGGGAAACTCTGGTGCTAAACAAATAAACATACAATTAATAACGATGACCTACCATCATAACCAATAATTTTTAACTCGGACAATGAGATTAACAGAAACTTACAAATGAGTCCTCCTGGCTTGCCCTCAGTATATCCCAGGTACAAGAAGGCAAGTCGTAATTAATACCCTCTGTATGGAACGGTGATACAATTGGTCGTGGTTCGAATAGGTTTGGATGATTGCAAACCTTCCGAAGTTGCATTAGCACATTTATCACACTCAGCAAGTTGCCTTGATTTAATGTATCCCTTGTTCTAAAAACGAAGAAACAAAAGTTAAACGAATTTTAACTACAACCAGCAGTTAATAATTTATATATATGATATATTATGTCATATTACTTACTTGCTACGTGACATGAACTCCTCGTACAGGAAGCGCTGACGCTTTGACAAAGAACACATGACGACATGCTCATACTTCTGAGGCAATTGCTTCTCTACTTCAGATTTCATTCGACGTAAAATGAAAGGACGAAGAACCTGAAAACATTCATAAATTCACAATAATTAGTATTATAACAACAAAGATATTATGTAACCTATTTAGACCATGACCTTAACAACTTTAAATAAAACTTAAAATATTAGCTTTATCTAAATGAATTACATTACCTTATGGAGCCTTTGAACAATGTCTTCATTATATTCTTGGCTCCCCTCCACCATCCCGGACATTGGGTTAGAAAACCAGTCTTTAAACTCCATATGAGACTGGAAGACATTTGGCATCAAAAAATGAAGTAGAGACCAAAGTTCCATCAGATTATTTTGAAGGGGTGTTCCGGTCAGAAGTAGCCTCCGCTGGGTGTTAAAGTTCAGAAGCAGTTGCCACCGCTGAGATTTGAAGTTCTTGATGTTCTGAGCTTCGTCCAAAATAAGGTACTTCCAGCGCTTCCGACGAAAACTTTGGTGATCCTGAATGACCAGTTTGTAGGAGGTGATACATACGTGGAAAGCATTTGGCTTAGTCCATCCCGAACGCTTCAGCTTTCTTTCCTTTTGCGACCCATAGTAGGTGAGTATTTTGAAACCGGGACACCATTTTTTAAACTCCATTTCCCAATTCAGCATAACAGAAGTAGGGACAATGATCAAGTGAGGGCCCCAGTTGCACCTTTCCACCGCCAGGTAGGCTAGTAAAGCGATGGTCTGAATTGTTTTACCTGTCAAATAAAATAAATATATCGTATTTAGAATATGTAGATTTGATATGTACGAAAGGAGATATTAGATTTAATTTAATCCCTAATGTTAAATTGAAACTAGTTAATTACTCTACTCAATTTACCTAATCCCATCTCATCTGCAAGTATGCCATTCAGCCGCTTATCATACATTGTAACGAGCCATTCCAAACCGATGTGTTGATACTCACGCAACGTGTGGCGTAATAAATGTGGGACCTTGGTGACCACTGTTGTCGACGAAAGCGTGTATCCTTTCGGTTTGAAGGATTCGGCTAAATCGGCAAGTTTATTGGTTTCCTCCTCCTGGTTTTTCGTCTGGCTTGTATCAGATGAAATGGATTTAAGAAGAGACGCAAGGTCATCACCAGTTCTATCAGCTTCAGAAGCAGCGTCCTCGTCTTGGGATTCCTCTTCCGTGCTGCTTGTATCACCTACATCAGTCTCTATATCTGACTCCACTACTTTCGCCGGCCCTCGTCGTCTGGATGTTCTGGTTTGTCTGCCGGACATGGTTCTTCTTCTTGTCATTATGCGACCTTCTTGTGGCTTCACTTTGGGCTCTGCCGTAGGCACTTTGTAAGCATCAGGATTATGTAAGTATTTGGCATATTTAGCGACGATTTGTTCATAGGTCATATTATTTTCTTCTTCCAATTCGTCCAGCTCAACTTTATGATCGTCCGCTCGTTCCTTAGCCTCCTGTTCAGCAATTGTATCATCTACATCGGACTCGGAACCGCTTGGAAGAAACTCGATATCCTGATCTTCCTCAACTGCTGCAGCAGGACTTGGGGAATCCGATTCTTCCTTCTTCATTTCTGTCACCGGCTCAAACGGTTTTTCGTTTGTTGCTTTGGCTACGCATGGTTCAGGATCGTCGGAATCTTCTAGTTCGGATTTAATAGTGACAGTTTCAATTCCAGTCTTTTTACTTATTGCTGTAAATGTCTGCGCTACAATCTCAGAAAACTTTTCAGTTTCATTCACAAGGTAGCTCAACTTTTGGTCCAGTGCCTTCTTTCTCAAGCTTTCAATAATGGTCTGTTCTTTGAATTCAACGACTGTCTGAACATTGGACCAAAACTGCCGCACGACTTTTGCAATCGTTCCTGCCGTCCTCCTCTTTCGAACCTCTTCCTCCTTCTCAGCTTTTATCCTCTTCACTTCCTTGTCGTGAAAATACTTTTCGATCATCCGAGCACACTGAAAATAAAAATTAATCCATTGATTTACTTTACTGAAGTAATAAAACAGATTTTGCCAACCTCCCACTTTTACAAAAACGGGAAATAATCGAGCGGTTACCTTCTTCGCAGCAGTTCGTTTCCACTTCTTCTCATTGACGAAATCGGAAGCCATCCAGGTCATTTCTTCGAGTAAATAGTCCCAATGTGATTTCGTTCGGGGAGGCTCAAAAACTTTAGGAAGTCGTTTCTCCCACCACATGCCCTCCTTTTGAAGCTCCGAAATTCGCTGGAGCACCGAAGCCTCCGCCTTCATCTTTTCCGAGTACTTCTTTGGAGGTTTTGGGGCAGGCGTGTGCTTCTTATTACCCCTCACACCCCCACCATGATTACCGGGGGTTGCTGAAGCGTTTGTGTAACTTGAACTATTAATGTTGCTACCGTTGTTAGCTGCACCCCTTAAGAGACTTGCCGGGGAGTTCACAGAGATGCGTCCAATACTGAGAGGTTCATTTAAACTACTACTACTAACACTGGTACTAGTTGAGGAAGATGAGTCCGTATTTTCAGAAATCACAGATTTAACACTTAACTCGCTAAGATTTGAGCTGACATTAGACCCAGCCTTCAAAGTATCTGCAGCTTTCCTCACCATTGGTGAAGACTGTCCTGCAGACTTGCGGCCCTTTTCTAATTCTGGTTTGGGGGTGGACGATGGGGTCACAGGAGCAGTTTTTCTCTCATCTACAGCTGCGGCTCTAGTAGACGTTGCTGGGTTGTGGGACACAGCATTACTCTCCTCCTTCGGCACTTTGACGTCATCCAGCGATCGTAAAGTCACTAATGCCGGTGCAGCAGCACCTGAAGAAACTTCAGCTTTCTTTTCTTCTGTCTCGGATGATACGGGAATAGATGTCACCGGATCCGGCTTCGTTTCCGAAACAAGACTGGACGAAGAGTTAACAGAGTTTGAGTTCACAGGCCGGGAGTCGGCGGACACACCGCCACTTTTACTACTTTCAACCTGCGGTTGCACAACGGAGCCTTTGTCTGGAGTAGTTGGAGATCGAGATTTTTTGGGCTGTGTGGACAGCCACAACGCCTTGGCGTCCCTCGTCACAAAATTATCATACGCTACTTGAAGGAGATGGTTGGGCTCACGCTCATTCATCGATTTCGATTTTAAACAGTTGAACCAATCACCACAGTAAGGTCTAAACTCCGAGATCCCACTCGGTTGCGGAACGGCACCGCGTGCCTTACTCTTCTTACTTAACGTCCTCTTACTACTACTACTACTGTTATCATTACTAGTTCCACACGTGCTGTTTCCAGGGGGAGAGTCCGTGATCGGCAGATGTGGCAGGCTTTGAAACAAAACATTTCGAACGTAGATCCCCTCCAAAAACTTCACCTCAAACTCCTTCTTCGCCTTCAACTGGGACTGGAGGTTCCCTAGCAAGCTGGACTGCTTCAACAACTGCAAATGCTTCTTGTTCAGGAGCTTCCTCCTTCTGTTCACGTGCCTGGGAAGGAGTGCACTGAAGGGGCAGACCGCCCCCCGGCACCCCGAACTTTTCCCAGCCTCCGCCGCCTCCCCACTACCAGTTTCGCTGTTCTCCTGCGGGCTTTCAAACAGCGTATTTAACCTCTGGACGTACTCCTTCACCTCCCTCTCATTAGCAGCATCATCTTCCTCTTCATCATCATCCACAACCACTGATGAGGCAACCTGCAGGTGCTGCTGACTAATGTTGACGTCCTCTACCACTTCACCCATCTTCATCACTCGCTAGACCAACAGCAGCGCGGTGTTCAGTGATAGGTGGTAAGGAGCTGATACTAACTTTTTTAACTGGCTTTTTCATTACATAATATTGTGCAAAGGCAGTCCCGCTTCCCCTGGTTGTTGAACTTTTCACCCCTTTTCTCAACTGGAAACCCGTTGTTGGAACTCTCAATCCCCTTCTCAGTCTCCGCCGCCAATTTTGCTAAAATTCCATGTAAAATCCCCTCCACCGCTTCCAACTGCAGATTACCAGGCAACCTCCAATTTGAAATTCATCTACCCGCCCAAACCCCCGTTAAAGTCGAAATCAAACGTAGCTCACTAAATCAAACCCCAGCAAGTATTTTTTTAATGAGCGAGCCCTCCTTATCATTCTCAATTATTATTATTAAGATTAGGGTGATGATTTGATGATCGTTGTTATGCAGTTTACTAAATGCACTCTCCCGTACATGCTTTTCCTTTATGTATTACCGAGGAAAACCTAGTTCCAACTAAAATTAAAAGCGTCTCTCTATCTTCCTCTCATCTCTGCTCCCTCTTTACAATGCTGAACTGCTAAATGCACTCGATCCAGCCATAAAAAAAATGCTTTTTCTCTCTCTATATATCATCCAACAACAACCCTATGCAATAATCCATCCATATCCCTAAGTCATAGCCGTTGCCTTCTCGTCGTCCCCTGTACTGAATCATGCATTCTTTCAGTTTGAATACCCCTCAAAATCTCACAAAAAACCACACAAAATCCAACAAATGCATCGCAAAAAGGTAGACAAGACAACTCGAGGCTTGTGAGTTGGAATTGGGTCCTCTGTTCAAGTCTGTTGATAATAAAAGCACTTTTCCGTCGTTTTTATTTCAGTCCAGAGCCAGAGCGTCCATGCATACCCTCCTGCATCCTTTTGGAATAAATATGGGGAAACATGCAGAGGATGAGGAATGATGATTAGACGTCCCTTCCAGTCGAGTTCGTATTCAGTCCGGTCATTTGTTCTACGTGTTTTTGAGGATATGGTTGGGAAAGGGGATGAATGGCATGTAATGCATTTTTATTTTTACTGACATCATCATCATCAGCATCGTCATGTTCGTTTCTTCAGCTTGCTTGATACTTATAAAAAGGAGAAGAAGGAGTCTTTCTTTTGTGTTAGTGCTATGCTGCTACGAAAGCAAGTAGTAAAATATGAAAATGTAAAAGCGGCGTTGTTGTTTTCCTCCTCTCTCTCCTCCGTGTCCCGTGACGATGATGATATGATGCTATAGCATATAGCATAGCATAGCATAGCCAAACCTGGATTGGGTACTGGAATGTATCTCGTTAATGCATGCAATGTAAATGAGGCTTGCTTGCTTGGCTTGGTAAAAAAGAAAGGATTGAGGAGACTGAGTGAAAAAAATATACATTTTTTGGTTTCTAATTCCTTTGACTAGGTTTAGTTTTTAAAGTAGCGGGCGAGGAGGAGGACTAGAAGAGATGAGGCAGAACATAAGACGGCGGCGGTGGTGGTGGTGGTATGGGGCACCATGCATGGTGCGGTGGAGTATAGTGGACTAGTGCCACGGTGATTCAGAATCCCCCAATCGATCATAATACGGGTTTCAATGTTGGAAGCGTCGGGCTATAAAAATTAGTACATCATAAGCAGTGAGTTATTGTGAATTGAATTATACGGTTTATATAATCCAAAGTTGTCTACTTCCGGGAGATATG
>JAQGAI010000186.1:0-25041 GCA_034696905.1 Lepidocyrtus violaceus | reverse complement strand
AGTATGCAATATTAAGTATTAACCGGGGAGAGAGACTGCCTATGGTGTAATATGTACATACTAAAAAAGTTTCTTTCAAACCAGTTCATTTTTATGGGATGGATATTATATACATCTCTATTCCTAGAAACGGATGAATTCGGTCGGAGATCGAATCCAACAAACCTTGGAATATGTTTGTGTAGTTCTCCTTTCCCTAAGTCGATTTATAGATCCAATATCCCTAATAGGTTTACATGGAAAAAAGAGTCATGGAATAAAAAAAGGGGGAGAGAGAGAGGCTCCTCTCCTCCGGACTCGCTTACTGTCGTCACTTTCCATTTCACCTTTAGCAAGCTTCTGCCATATAGTTCCAACAACTTCCAAGCAAACTTCCATTCCAACCAAGACCAAGTCATATAAATCCCACCAACAACATCAAGCAAGTAGCAGCATAGCAGATTTCATGGTCGTGTGTCAAGTCAAGTCAACCTATTCATGCCACAGAGGAAGAAGAAGGGAAAGAAAAGGGTTCTCCCGTTTGAGTGTTTGGTAACTTTGTTACCATGCTATATAGGTACGGTGCATTACATTACATAACATAATATCGTACATCGTACATATTTCTCCTTTCTTTCGCATTCATTGTTTCTGTCCTGTCAGCCACACACACACACACATACAAAGTACAAAGTCTCCTTGACGTCTGTGTCTCTCCATTATACCTACGCAGGATATTTTTTTTAGAGGAATACGAAATTAAGCTTTGCTTTTTTTTGTACATGACAAAACAGAAGACGGGAAACTCTGGGAAGGGACTAGCATCGCGATCCAAACTAAACCACACACAACAGAAATCTAAGCAAACATCTCACGTTAGTCATGGCATAAGTCATCACATTTCAGATTCAGATTCATGCAAAAGTAAAGACAAGATCAAGATCCGGACCGGACGGACGACGACGGTCTCTGTAAAAAGTAGATTGTTTGAGAGTTGCAATGTTGCAAAGCAGGCTGCATAGAAGACTGATGAAGAAGTAGAGGAGAGACGAATTTTTCGGCTGTGCAAAATTATATTGACATTGACAGCTCTAGCTCTAGAGAAGAGTCGGGAGGAACGAGGAAGAGCAAGGAAAGCTGCTGCTGATACAGTTTTAAATATTATTGTTGTGTTTTTCTTTCACAATGCAAAACTAGTTTGGATAATTATATCTGTGTAGAAGGAAAAAAAGTTTGCCCACTGCACTGACTTGACGGCTCCTCTGTGGGTTGAGTGACAGCAGCTGGGGAGGAGTTGGTTTTGTTGTTGGTGTGATTTTTTTTTTGAGTGATATACTTTAGTTTTAGTTTAAAGTAGAGCTCATGATTGTGTTGTGTTGGTGGTGGTGATCTACTTTACTTAAACCTGTCATGTAATTGTTCGTTATGTGTGTTTAATTGGGGAAAGTGGATTGGACTGCGGATAGTTTTAGTGAGTGAGTGAGTGGTATGAAGTGAGTCATATTTATTTTGGACTCGGGCTGGGACACGAAACAAAAACAAATTGGTTGGAATTTTCAATGAAAACCTAGTTGTCAACAAGTTTATGAGTGATTGTCATTCTCCTCTCTGGTTGATTTAATTTGGAAGCGGAATTTAAAAATTTAAAGAGTTTAATTGTCTTTTGAAGTGGGAGTAAAGGATTGTCAGCAAGTGAGTGACCAACGAGGGTTTTTCAGGAGACGACAGCTCTGGCTCAGGAAAAACCGGAAAAATAATTTGAATAATATTTTCAATTGATTGAGTTTGAGGTAATATAATGTTTCATTGAGTATCAAATAGTATGGTTAACGGTTGATGATGATGGTGTGGCAGTCGGGACTTTAATGTTTACATTTTTTTCTCTGATTTTAGAACGAAAGTTTATGATGAGGCGATTCAAAGCCTCCAAGTATAAGAATGCGGCTCCAAAGTTGAAGAAGCATGAGTCATGGGTGAGGGATCTGGTCGTAGGGTCTTACAACTGTTCCGGAAGCTTTATTAAGGCATCGGCGGCTTTTGTAGCCTTCAATGTCCAAGCGACAGGTATGTTTACAGCTGGAAATAAGATTTTACTAAAGTTTTGGAGGAGGTAGCAGATAATTCACCGTTTTCGTTTTAACTGATTGTTATTATTTTGTATTTATTAGGATGTCAACTTGGAATTGTACCACTGGAGGCTGAAGGCGTCAGTGGGACAAACCTCCCTGTCCTGAACACTCATAGCGACCTGGTCACGGATTTTGAGTTTTCCCCTTTCGAAGATGGGCTGTTGGCTACAGGATCTGCGGATTCCACCGTGAAAATATGGAACTTCAACAGCAATAACATTAGTGACTTGTCACTGCTTAACCCGGAGTTGGTTATGAGTTCTAAACATCGGCGAGTGGAGACGGTGTGCTTCAGTCCCACCTCTGAATATCTACTCAGCTTTTCCGCTCAAAATGCCATTCAGATCTGGGACATTTTGTATGGAAAGGAATTGTTGCATGGTAATTGCTGAAAGAAATATCATTAGTTTTTTGGCTCCCGTTAGCTCCGTTAAGTATTTAAATATTACAAATAAATGTGAATTCTCGCATTAGGTATTAAATTGGTAAATCTAACTGTTAACTTTCAGATGCAAGTTTTCATGGAGATACGATTATGTCCATGTCCTGGAACAGGACTGGAAGTCTGCTGGCCACATGTGCAAAAGATAAGCACGTGCGGGTTGTGGACCCAAGGGCGAATGTAGTAACAGCATCTGCATTAGGTCACGAAAATGGCAAGGATTCTAGGGTAGTATTCCTTGGAGACCCCAATTTCATTTTGACGAGTGGGTTTGATTCTGTAAGTCACGTTCGGGAAATGATTGTAGTCATTTGATTTTTTAATAGTATGTATAAAATAACTATGAATTTGCATTTATGTAAGAAGAAGCAGTTTTCTAATTAAACAATTGTCGTCTGTTTACAGAGTCGTGTAAGACAATTATTTGTGTGGGACACTCGTGCATTCGACAAGCCTGTGAAGTCGTTGAACTTTGGAAGCTCAACTGGAATACTGATGCCATTAGTTGATCCCGACACCAACATGATATTTCTTGCTGCAAGGGGCGACTCGTCCATTGGTTACTACGAGTTTTCCGATTCTGATGATTTCATTGTGGAAGGCTTTCGTTATAATGGCGACCAAACTAAAGGAGCTTGTCTACTTCCAAAACGGGCGTTGAAAGTAATGGATACGGAAGTAAATAGGATTTTGCAGTTGACGGCAAATTCTGTTGTTCCGATACCATTTCACGTCCCCAGAAAGTCCTACATTGACTTTCATCAAGATTTGTACCCAGACACATATGGGACGAAGACAACTGGAAGTGCTTCAGTCTGGATGGATGGGTTCACGGGGACGGTGACGAAGATCAACTTGAATCCAAGTGTTAATGGAGGTAACTTGAAGGTATTCAAAGAGCCCCTCGCTGAAAGACGAACAAAGGAAGAGCAAAGGATTTCAAAGGTTATGGACGGTCCCGAAGCAGATAAATACAAAAAGGCTGTTCCTGAACCCCGGCCCCGGAAGAAGTCAATATCATCTGGGTCCTCTTCTTCTGATGAACTGGTTGAAGCACCGCCAAGTGGAAAGTTTTTCCCTGTTCCAAAACCAAGGGTTTCAAGCGTATGTTAACTATTACATTTTTTTTTCAAATTTTCGTTTAAATAAACTGAGTTTGTAATTTTTTTAATAATATTTGATCGTTGTTAGACGGCAGCATCGTCAGTTTTGCGAACTCCAAGCTCCTTCATTTCCTCAAGAATGACTGCAGACTTTACTCAGCGAAACAGTGTTTCCAAAGAAGTCGATACTTCCGTACAGCCCTGCACCAACAATGTGGAAACTTCGAGTCAACTGGAAAAACGTAATGGCACTGAAGAGTTTGGTTCTGCAAATGATAACGAAAATGGGACGTGCAACAATAATAATGATCAAGGGTCTAATTCGTTCACCGACAATGAGTCAAATGATAATGAGAAGGATTCGGGCGCTTTTAACGGGAACGAGAATGATCAAAGTTTGGAAGAAAACGATGTGCAACAACTGTCAACGTCAGACCGTCGCAAAATGTTCGAAAATCGAGGGACCACCCCAACAGATGGCCCTGCTTCTATTGCAAGTGACGGTAGTGGGGACGCATTTGAGGATAGGAAACCGCGAATGAGCGTTGCCGAACGGTTGAAAATGTTCCAACAGAACTCTGCTGGAGGGAATGGATCGGTGGATGAGGAAAACGGTTCTAGTCATGGAAACAATAGTCACTCCTTACCTTCTAATACCCATCAGAAACTTACTACAATGAGTAGTGAGGACTCTTCCAGTGGCATCGATGAAAATGCGGACTCTAAAGAATCGCGTGAACCGTGTCCCGCTCCAATCGCAAAACCGGAACGAAAATTTACTCCTCCTAAACAAGAGCCTGTGCAAAATACTCGGAAGCAAGACAAGCCGGTGGAGTCTGCCACAACTGTACAGCCAAAACCCGTAACATCCACAAAGCGCATTGATACAGTCTTTGGTAAATTAATACATTGATTGAAGTTGGAATTGGAATTAAATAGGGTTGAATTAGACTTAGAAATGTTTCCATGTGCAGTGTAGATTAAAAGGGTTTACTAACCGAAATTTTATGAAATTGTTTCAGGTCAAGTATCCAAGTACAGAAACTACAAGGCAGCCCCTTTCCATAAAAAGTTGCACTTGGAAAACCTAAGGAATATTAGCACCACTTGTCCCGGCGAGAGTGAGCTTATTCAAGGTAATTAGTTGGTATTTAAAAAAATAAATTAAATCTGTGTAGTAAGTTGTTGTCTATATAATGGCCCATGATATGAAATGTGTTTTATGATCTTGCAGCGAATCCTGAGCGTGTAGCTGTCCCGCTTAATACACCAGGGGGTAAAGTTGCAGTTTTTGAATTGAGTACGCCTGGTCGACAACCGGATGGAGTTATCCCTGCACTAGTACATGGAAGTAAAGTTATGGATTTCATGTGGGATCCATTTGATAACAGCCGCCTGGCAGTAGGAGACGATTCAGGCAAACTTTGGCTTTGGAATATTCCAGCGGGCGGATTGACGGAGCAGACCAATGAAGCAGACTTTACCATGCCTGTTCACGCGGAGAAGATCTATTTTGTTCGATATCATCCATTGGCAAAGGACGTTCTGGCCACTGGCTCATATGATATGACCATAAAAATATGGAACTTGGATACTCGAGAAGAAATCTTTTTGATCCGGTGTTTCGATCAGATTCAAATCTTTTGCTTTGCGTGGAGCCCTTGTGGTCAAAAGTTCTCCACAGCATCAAAAGACGGGAAACTGAGGGTATATGATCCCAGAAGCCAAGTGGAGCCGGTTGCAGTCGGTACAGGGCCACCGGGTGTTCGTGGGGGACGTGTTTGCTGGGTTCTGGATGGCAAATACTTGGTTGTTGCCGGATTCGACAGATCTTCTGAACGGCAACTGCATATGTATAATGCTGCTGATCTGAAAAAGGTTACCACTGTCTCCTTGGATGTATCGCCTGCAATCCTTGTTCCATTTTATGATGAGGATAGTTCAGTCTTGTTTCTCAGTGGTCGAGTAAGTCCATCAAAGAATATTATTTAATATAATTTTTTACACATCAAAAATGGCAGTTAAGTTAGTTGGTAGTAATTCAACGACTTAAATTGTGATTCTGGTGGATTTTCAGGGAGATAGCACTATTTTTGCGTACGATGTCATTGAAGCACCACCGTATTTGTTCCCATTGAGCCCCCATCGTTGTAGTGGAGCTCATCAAGGGATCTCGTTTTTGAAGAAGAATGCATGCGATGTACAGAATGTAGAGTTTGCTCGTGCTTACCGACTAACCGAGGTAGTAATTGAACCTTGGTCGTTCACCGTTCCTCGAGTAAAGGTACGTATAGATACAGTTTTATTTCGAAGATGAAATTGCAGTTGTTGAATTTGAAGAAGATACGTCATAACTCTAATGTCTTTTTTACTGTTACAGAGTGAGTATTTCCAGGATGATTTATTCCCCCCGACGAAAGTGTTATGGGAACCAACAATGACTGCAGAAGCTTGGGAAAATGGCAGTAACATTTGTTCAAACAGGATCAGCCTAAAACCAGCGCATATGCGATCGCGTAAGTCAATCAACACTACTGATAAATGAGAAATCTAACAATGTTTTTTTTTAGATAAGTAACATTGGCTTTGTTTTAAACTTATTTCAGTGGGCGATGTTACAGGAGGAGGAAGCGGGCACAGAGATAACAATGAGAATGGTGCGAAGACGACGAATGGCAAACACTCCAGCACCCCTGTTATACCACTTGTCACACCCGGTCTACTTGGTGGCGGTTCATTGATCAGCAACGGAGCTAAGAAACAACAGGAGAAAGTAATTGAAAAAACTCAAATCCCACTGTGGCATGTTCTTAGATCATTCAATTCATAAAAATTATATTTCTCTGTTGCAGCTTGAACAAGCAATCAAGAGCAAACTTCCTTTGAATCTTCAATTGGAGCAGGACGACATGGAAGGCGTCGACGAGGAAGAATGGGTAGAGAAGAATTGAAGATAATTATTCAATTACACAAACAGAATAGTTTCTCCATTCAATAATCTATTATCGTTTTTTTTGCTAATTTATTTCTTTTTCTTCTTTAGGATGAATAACATCTTGGAGAGCGCTTAATTTTACCTTGGTTCCATTGGCTGTTTATCATTACATATTATGAATTATTCTTTTGCAAAGTAATATTCTTCACTACTCGCGCAGTTGTTAAACTACTGTTTAAAAGCAAAATTTTCAGTTTTTTTAAAGTATTGTCGTATTTCAGTATCCGGTTCTGGTAATCTTACCTAGAATCGGTTATCTCAGTCTATTATACATTCAGTCATTGTCCATATATTTAATAATTCCAAATCTCTGCAGTATTTTTTAATTCCATAAAGACATCATTTTTTTAAATTGCATTGCATGCTCTAAGGAAAACTCGCCGTACTTGTCTGTCTGTACCATTTATAGTTTTGCTTGCAAATACATTATCTTCCGTATTATGATTATGATGGAATACGCTGTGAAATTCAAAATTCCAATTTATTACGTATATATACATTAAGGAATAGGTTATTTAATAGTTACACAACTGCACGATCTCTGAAAACTGGACCACAACAAATGCAAGTAAACCTTCGAGTACGCCTACATAAATTGTAATTCTGTATGTGAAGTAGAGATAGCTTAAGCCATATTGAGTATGTACAAACATACTTTAAACATAAACCATATTCCAGTCAGACGATATTAAAACTTGTATTTTTTAAGATATTAATCATATTGTTATTATTTTAATTAGCTTTCTAACGTAAGCTTAGATTAAAGAAAATTAGTATAATTTTATTCTGAATCTTATGTTATTTAGCGTTATTATAACCACCCTCATTAACAAAGTTTTAAACACGACACGACCTCATCCATCAACGCAACACCGAAGAAAAACTCAACGCAATTGAGCTCACTGTGCAAACCTTGTTCAACGAAACAGTTTTTAAAAATTAAGGGAAGGAAGAGACGCTTTTCTTTAAAAAAGGAAGCTTTTGAGGCTCTTTAAAGTATTTCAACCCAACTGAAACTAAAACGATCTTTGCGAAGTCACAAAATAAAACTTTTGTAAAACCACATACTTCGTATTAAGCACCACTTCCTAGCAATATATTACATAACATAACTATAAAGCCTTTTTAAACCAGATATTTCTGTAAGATGCCTTTTATAAAACATGACGATGATGAGAAAGCTATTTTCTGTATCAGGAAACTTTTAAAGCGTGTGGAGACTTTTGGGAAACATTATATGTACGTTTTTCTCTCTGCACAAATATTGGCAGAGGGTGGCTTTAAATCAACGCGTTTCAGCTAAGAAAAATATGCATGACTAGCTTTAGGAAAAACTCTAGATTGTGTACTTCCTCATTTTGATGGATACATGAGAGACATGATTGGAATAGAACAGAGTCTTAAAAATATATAAGCCTTCATTACTCATCGTCAGCAACATTTAAACTTGTAGGTTAAGCTTGAGTAAAATATATACCACACAGGTATGCTGTATGTAATAATAATTACGGAATATTACCCAGTTTTAAAAACAACTTAGAATTAACAAGTGCAACCTGCATCTTTCCTAAAGAACAGTGTATACCCACCATGTATTGTTCCAGAATACTTCTTCCTTTCCAAACATTTTTGTCTTTCCATTCCGACTGTATAATCTTCTTATCGATTTCATTATTTCATCTTCGGTTTTTTTAACGAGTTTAACGAAACTTTTTTATAAGCAGTTAAAAAATACAGTTATTTAAATACCTGCGCTATTTAAGTAATAATATCGTTTTTAAAAGCATTGCTAGTTCCAAAGCAATTAAATCATGTTATTTATTATTATTATTATATACTTTTCATATAAGTACGGTATAATTTGTACTCATAATATATTAATTATAATTATCGTAAAGAAACCTACTTGTGTGGAGTGTTTTTTTTAAACCTAAGATAAATATTTATCAAGCAAGGCTGAATTCTTTCAGGAACCAAACGTTTTAATTATACATACATTATTAAAATGCAATTCTACTGTGTAAAACAACGACATGTTGTATCAAACTGTCTAATCGTAATCGTAGAGATTAAAAAAGATTCACCATAATTAATTCCTATGTAATGCCATGTCTTAGAAGTGGGAGGGATGATGCGTTTTTTTTCCTTCCTGTCCATCCTTGTCATAATAAATGTGTTTGTCTGACAACAAAAAGGGAAGTTGTCATAAAGCTGCTTCTATAAAATATAAGTATGCATAAAAATTAGTTAATGTGACGTGTGTGTACGTACGAATAGGGAAAAATAAAAATATTTTAAAAAATTAAGTGAGCCCTGCGCTGACTCCGTTAACTGTTTTCTACAGTACTTAATTAATTGTAGCACTTTATTAGTAACTAACTAGTAAAGTAAGTACTTCAGCCAAACCCAACAAAGTAACGGGAGACGCGACGAATCCAATACGGTCTAAAACCCTAGCGCCATCTGGATACCTAATTTGCACCATTCAACACCTTCCATCAGTTCATTGGAGAGCTGTGAAGTCCGGTGAGGAGCATTTGGCAGACGGAGCGGGTCCTCCTCAAATGCTCTTATAGAAAAGGCCGTAGAATATTTTGTGTGGAGATGGACTATGTTATAGATTGCATATACACTTTACCGACTATAATGCAGATGATTGGATTGGGATGGATAAGGTATATGAATATCGTGCTACCATTTTTCTCTTGTGATCCCAGTCATATGCGTTTGTGTAGAAACACGAAACACCTTTCTTCAGCTGCAGATTTTGGATGTGGTCTGAGCAAGTTGAGTTGCCGATTTGAAAATTGTGTAAAGTGAGTAAATTGTTTGTGTAGGGATTCGGATTAATTAAATTTAATCAGTTAAATAATGGCTACCGCTATGCCCGAACCCTTGAGGGTGTCTCCACTCATTAGGGTAAGTGAATTGGATTATAATATTTAAAAAAATTTGTTTGAAAAGAGGCGTTTGTATTGGTTACAAATGTTAATATGTACTAGGCAGTGTGCAAAATTGTGAAAAAGGATTAAAAAATATTCTTGTTTAGATAGAAGGTTTTTATGCAACAATTAATTAAAAGAAGTAGATGATTTAACGAAATGAGCAATTGAACAATACTAGTGTTGATGATGGAAGATCGTGAGTTAGCCAGATCATTATTAGTTTTGTGATTAAAAGTGTTAAAAAATTACTTTAAATAGCTCAATTCACAATTAGTATGAGCTCGATCGTTTATCCTGGCTTTCCAAATGATGTTGTTTAAATTTTAATAGGGATGCTCGAATAGAGTACCATATATCAATGGATAGGAAAATGAATCTTATATCTTTCGGATGTTGCATAATTGATAATTGCAATAATGTTATTGATAAGATTCAAGCTCCAAGTTTTGTTAAATACGTCCGTGATTCTTTACTTAATTATATATTTTTTTTATTTCATTTTTTTTGTGGTTAGGTGGGACGGTGGAGCTTTTTAGCTCTGGGTATAATGTATGGAGTGTCCAGACAGAGGTCTCTCACCAAGAAGGAAACCAGACTGAGGGAAATCGAAGAGAAGGAACGCCCAGCAAGGGAAGCTGCTAAGAACGCCGAGAAGGCTAGGCTTAACAGAGGTAAATACAATCAAACAATTAATGAATAATTGATTATAGTTTAATGAATGGATCACGGAATCCACTAGGCTGGGTATGCATGTTGCATGATGTGTATTAATGTGTCGTTTTCATTTTTTAACAAACGGTTTTTCTGTTATTTTTTTGCAGAGGAAATGCTGTACTTGGCAAAGGAAACGGGGACTCCAGTACCACCAAATTTTTAATCAATTTAGTAGCGCCTCCGCGATCAATATCGTCAATACTTTGTTCAATTTCTTCAGTCAAGAATATACTGTCTCCAATTATTGAAAATAGTAAACAATGTAGGTATATTATGGGATAAATCAATAAATTGTAATATATTTAGTGTGTTAATTTGAACACTCCACAACTCCAATTACCAATTGAATTTGAGCATTGTTTGTGTTTATTTTAGAATTTGTATGCTCGCTCGCATAGCACTTTATGATTCATGATATGACTGTCAGTATAGTAGTTCATTTCAATTAATTTTATTTCTCTAGATCGGTTTTATTAGTTGGTACTAAACTGCACTAAAATAGATATTCTTTTTTATAAATTCCATTAATATACAGTCAAGGCTCAAAATGTTTGAAGTCTTCTATTTGAAAAGGTGAATTGGTCCATGTGCATTATACCCCTCATCCCACACTGTTACTTCTTGGTACTGTTACACCAGACAAAGGCATTGTGGAACATTTTGAGCCATGGGGACACCGTCTGCAGTTTGGCAGCGAATTTTGGTGGCATATATGGCCATTGCCATGGAAGGACACATCTTTCCGGATGGGGCATCATTGCCAAGTGACGTCCGTCAAGGGAGCAAATTCCGGCGACACCCTCTGCGAAAGAATTTATCGTATAGTGATAGTAGTTATGTTGTTAGTCATTCAAGCAACGTAATAATATTTCATTTTCAAGGGCACCTAAATATTAAACTTACGTTTGCTGCCGTTGGGGTTCATGGGATAGTCCTCAGTGATCTTGTTTTTGTCATCCACGTACCGAATAGCAATACATTCTGAACGCTCCAGATGGGTGTAGACTGATGGACTTTTATAGTTGAAGCGTCCTGTTTTTTTATTATTGAACAAATGATAATTATTCCAGATCAAGTGTTAGTAAAGCTATTCGATGTTCTCTGAGCATTTAAATATATTTGAAAGTTTAGTCATTGTGTACCTTCCCCATGTGCAATCCAAACTCCCATTGCAGTTCCAGCCATGTCCTTAAGCATAATTGCTGGGGACTTGTCGATGCGGACGGTTGGGAATCGGCTTTCATAGCGTTCGGACAAGTTATGGTCAAGGAACACGTCTGGTACTGGAGGGACGCCACCTTCTTCGGGCTCCCTCTCCTTGGTAGTGGTCCCGATCCACTGGAGCAAAGCAAGGAGTTGGCAACCATTGCAGACTCCAAAACTGAATGTGTCTTCCCGAGCACGGAACTTAGCGAGTTGGCTTTTAATCTCTGGGTCGAAGAGGAAGCTGGCGGACCAGCCCTTGGCGGATCCCAGAACGTCTGAAAAATAGTTAAAAATTATTTTTTTTTAAACCGTATAATCCCTGCTGTCAAAAAACTGCATGATCATTTTAAACTCCAAACTTACCGGCGTAGCTGAAACCTCCAGGGAAAATTACACCTCGGAAGCGATCCAGGGTTACTTTCCTGGAGATGATATCCTCCATGGTGACATCCCAAACGTTGAATCCAACCATGTGAAGGGCTGCCACCATTTCACGATCCCCGTTGATTCCTTCCTCTCGAATAACGGCAACAGTTGGAGCATTGACTAAAAAATGAATTTAAAAAAGTAGTTGATTACGTAATAATATGGAACCATATTATTACCCACGCATGGGCTTAACTAATGCATCGCTTAATAAAAATAATTGAAATGAAATATATGAGTGGTCCTACCTGCTGGTTCTGTGATTATCTTAAGATCGTTAAGATCAAAGCCAAGATAGTATTCAGGCCCCTTTCGTGTCTTCAGTGACTGGTGCTCTTGAACAACGCAAACTGTGCTGGCTTGTCTCTTTTCAAGAGCAAGACTCGTTTCTTCCCAAGCTTGGAACAAGTCTGTCATCAAGTTATTAACCATTATTTCACCGTTGACCGAAATTTCAATCTTGGAATCCGGTCCAAGGCCAGTGGACACCCCGATGGGGTAAACGGGAACGTTGGCGGATTTGAACTCGAATAGAACATCCTTGATGAAAGCAGGGCTGACTTCAAGGACCCATCCCACCTCCTCAGAGAAAAGGACCTCGATTGGGCAGTCGGATTCACGATGGTCGATTTTGACCTTGAGGCCAGACACGCCGCCAAATGCCATTTCCAAGAGACAGGTCACCACTCCACCGTCACTGACATCGTGACCGGCCAGAACGTTACCATCTATTGCAAATATTTATGAAGTGTCATGAATTAGACCTATATCTAACGACAATAAGACATGAAATAAGTCAAAAATAGTTTGTCTCATCTTACCCCGAATAAGTTTTTGTGTAGCCTTAAAAGCTTTAACGAGCAATTCCGGATCATCCAAGTCTGCAACGGTGTCCCCAAGCTGTTTGTAAACTTGAGCCAGGGCAGTACCTCCAAGACGGCTTTTACCTCCAGACAGATCCACAAACACGAGGAGTCCTTCCTGTCCCAGTCTGGGAGCCTTCAAGTCAGGTGTAACTACCTTCCTTATGTCTGGACAAGGAGCGTAAGTTGACACGACAAGTGTACCTGGAGCCTTCACCGTATCTTTGTTAACACGGGCGGCCATGGATAAGGAATCCTTTCCACCGTCCACTGCAATCCCGAGCTGACGCATGACTGCGCACATGGCCTCACACGCATCCAATAATGCAGCCCCCTCACCAGGCAGTTTTGCAGCCCACATCCAGTTTCCACTGCATTTTACATCCTAGAAATAATATTTTAAAAAAATATTTAAGTTTCTAGTTACTTAACTGCCATTATCATTGATAGCATCAAAATTTGAGTCCGAGCTATACCTTGATGTCGGAGATAACAGCAAACACAAGATTAGACATGGCTTCAGCAACAGTCATTCTTGCACCTGCGGCGGGGCAAATCAGTCCCTTAATTGGTTGTTCACCAATCGACGTAGCAGATCCGAGCTAGGTAGCAAAAAAATTATTTTATTAAAAAGAATGCATAATTCCTCCCTCCGTAGCTTAATTATTGTTAAAAAATTAACTATTTTTTTAGAATCTACTAACCGTATCAAAATAGGAAAGAGCAATGACAGCCACATCAGCCAAAGGAGTGTGCAAAGGTCCGACGCACTGTTGTTGCGCCACAAGTCCAGTAACAGATCTGTCCACCTTGTTGGTTAGATAACGCTTGCTGGCCACCGACGGAAGTCGGAGAACTCTTTGAAGTGCATCCGCCACTTTAAGAGATTTGGGAAGGCTAAGCGGCAATAGTGGGACTTTATATTGCTCCATTTGGAATACTTTTTGGGGCATTTTTCCAAGAACGAATTCCAAGTCCAGATTGACAGGATTCTTTTCCTTTTGGAGGACAGCAACTTCCTCTGGTCTAACTTGAACTGGGCCTTTGGTTGAGGTTGGCTTCTCGGATAAGACCACCTTCCCATCCCCAGTTACCACTCCGACAAAGTTCACAGGGCAGCGCTCCCGCTCGCAAATCTTCTGAATTAGGTCGAAATCTTCTTTGCGGCAGAGGAAGGCATCACTTTCTTGGAACTCTGCTCCCCACAGCTCAAGCGTGTTGATTGTTGGGTCGCCGAGGGTGAAGCGCTTGGTGAAGATGACGGCTCCTTTTGGCTCCACCAATTCCTTCAGCACATTTCCTATTTAAAAAATAAAATAAAAAGCGTCGTAAGATGTTTCATTTAATCATCTTATTATGCATAATTTATGCAATAATAATAATAATAATACCATTTCCGCCAGCTCCTTGGTCATGAATACTGCAAATCGGGTTTTTATCCCCCAATTCAATGCAAGACCGAATAACACGGTTGAGTTTCTGCTCCATTTCGGCATCCCCTCTCTGCACAGCATCGAAATCCAGCTCGGCCTTGTTATCCCCCTGAACTTGGACGGAGCTTGCTGCACCACCCCCAACACCAATTCTGTAGATAGGTCCTCCCAGCTTCACAACCTGCATTTCCGGTTCTGGGGTGAGCTTGTCCACCATGCTCTCTTCCATTGAGCCGATTCCTCCGGAAAACATGATGGGCTTGATGTATTCACGTCGGTCCTTCTCCGCCCCTGGAAGTACCATTCCAAAGGACCGGGCAAATCCGGAGATGACCGGTTCTCCAAACTTATTTCCGTAGTCACTGGCTCCATTACTGGCTTCGACTGCGATTTCCACCGCGGGAGCAAAGTTGGTCGGGTAGGGTAGCCCCTGTTCTTCCCAGGGGAGGGGGTAGTCTGGGATCAGCAAGTTACCAAAGGAGTATCCTGCTGTGCCTGCGATGACATGACCACCTCGTCCGACAGCCTGGACGTCACGAATCCTTCCCCCTGTTCCTGTAGTTGCTCCGCTAATAAAGTGCAACACAAAATATTATATTATTTAATTGGGCTTCATAGATTACGCAATTTCCCTCCAATACATAACATGGTTTTTCTGAGTTAAAAGTAACTTCCAATAGTAAACCTACCTGAACGGCGCCACCCCAGTTGGGAAGTTATGCGTTTCCGCAGTAAAAATAATGTGCCTTGTTCCAGACTTCACGTAAAAGGAGCCAGGTT
This sequence comes from Lepidocyrtus violaceus, assembly GCA_034696905.1. Lineage (NCBI taxonomy): Eukaryota > Metazoa > Arthropoda > Collembola > Entomobryomorpha > Entomobryidae > Lepidocyrtus > Lepidocyrtus violaceus. The sequence continues at coordinate 10,026 of JAQGAI010000186.1, read as the reverse complement.
CCCCAACAGCGGTCGGAAGAAGATTGCGCACGGGGTAGCCAATAATGGCACTGCTGTTGTCGCTGAATTTAATTACGTTGTTTTGATTGGTAGTTTCCTGCGTCTCAATGATCATGTCAATCAACGATTTTGCGTGTGGGATCCCATCCACGACCAGTTCACCCTAAGTAAATGAAAGAAGAAAAAAAAACATAATGTGATATTTAATGAAAGCTCACTTCTTACGATAAGTTGTTACATAACACATCCTTCGTCATCGTCATAGTCACATGATTTACATACGAGCTTTTATTCGTATTTTCTTTATTGGAAACTGGGTTGATGAGAATGATCGCTAACCTTGAAGAACCAATGTCTGCTATGCTCACTGTTGGACTGAGCCAAGTCGAAACACTCCACACTCGTGGGATTCCTCGCCAATTTCACTTTGAATAATTCCGTGTAGTAATCCAAATCCCAGTTGTCGAATGCAAGACCTTTAGGAAAAACACCGAACGGAGATTAATGAAAGTCTTTAAATTTCATTATTGATTAATGACAGTATAGGAATGAATGACTGTGGAGTTCAAACCGAGAGGAAGATGAATTCAGAAAAGATAGACAATATGACATGGGAAGCAGCGAGGAATTATTTTGTTTTGTCTCAAATCACCCCATACCTAAATGATCATTCACTTGCTCCAGTGCCTCTCGTCCATGCTCCATGATTTTGACATCATACCAAGGATCCGGTCTCTTATCCAGCTGGAAGCTTGACAATGGTTCCAGATAACGACATTGCGTCATCCTGTCATGCAACGCCGCCAATATCTTTTAAAAAGCATACACATGAGCCCGGCAAAAGAATAGGTTTTTTAAATAAATGCGTCTGCTGGTTAATGTATGTAACCAAATCCACATTAATACTTACCGGCTCTTCCACCTCCTTTAGAATCTCAGGCGTCACGCTGCTGTCAAATCGGATCAAATATCGGGTAGATAATTCCACACGGCTCACTTTCTTCAGCCCGATAGCGTGGAAGATGGACACGGCATTTGTCGAGAATGCAGTGGAGAAGTTGAGTCTGCAGAAATTTAAAACGCATTCGAAAAACAAAAATTTATTAATTAAATCTCATTGCACTGTTCCTAATTAAACCTTAACTCATTTTCCAATGACTGCTTAGTCTGAATTATTTACCGTGGTCCAATCTCAAAGAAAAGGGACTTGCTGTCTGGTGTTAATGGCAGCCTGGAAACATCCGTCAAGTTGTTCGGGCTCAAAACCGGGGCAAGAATCCACCGAATCTGCAGAATCTCTTTGTCTGCAAGGACCCCGTTGGCTTCCACGTAGAAACATACTTCCGTCGTAATGGCCTTGATTTGTCTGGAGGAAATTTTCTGCAACAATTGCTGCTTGTCAGCAACAACACTTGGGCTAAGCCCGGGTGTTCTATAGAATCTCAACACCTTTGCCATTTTCCAAAATGAAGGATTAGCAAATTATGTAATTAATCTAAGCTTGATGCGAAAAAAAGAGACCTGTCCCGCTACTGCACTGCTGCTCCTTCCTAAACAACTCGCGTCGAGCTACTGACTTCATGTGTGACTAACTTTCTTCTTCAACTTCCACTTTTACATGGATAACGAAGGAATGCATGGAACTTACTAGCCTTGTGTATCCTCATCATCCTATCGTAAAAGTTAAGTATCAAGTTATGATATAAGGAATATATCATTTTTATCATATATATCAGAAAACAGATAAGCATCACCATTTTAAATCTTCAATATATATGGACCGTTTTCTTCAAGACTGCTGCTGGATTTAGATTTCTTGGAGAAGTAGGTTTCTTTTTTCAAGAGATTATATTTTCACGATGATGACCTTTCAACTCAGACATAGCTCATCGTCGTGACACACCTCGAGTTCCCACAGTTTCCATTGGCCGGACCAAACTATTCTCCTTCTCAGTTAGCAAAGCAATATTATGGAAAACGCATAACTGCCCATCGAATTTTCGCAGCACATGTCATGTATTATGTATTATGCTTCGAAGTCTTGCTGACGGATATTTCGTAAAGTTTAAGTGACATCCATAATCCTAAATGATTGCAATGTAGCACACAACATGCATAATAAAAATATCTCTTATGTCAAGTTTTGCGTAAAAATCTACACGATGACTATGATATTAAATTACAGCATGGCAGAACTAGTGCCGACTGACCGATCACAACGCACGCAAGCAAACAAAAGCAAAAGGAGGGCTACTTTTCTACTTTTTAATCATAGATTATCCTCAATGCAGCAATATAATTTCGTTGGACATGTATCTACCTAAAGCCCAGCCGATGTAAGAAAAACGAGCTCCAGTAAGCCAACTTACTTTTATTTTTATATAAAACGCAGCTTGTTATTCACATAAATGTCAGTCCCGTCTGCATCGATAACGTTTCATTATCACATCATCATCTTATCCCATATCACCCGATATATCTTAACCTTCCTTTTCTGGATGTAAAGTCTGAGGTAATATTTGTATGACTGCATGACAAAAAAAAGAAGTATCAAGCAAACTTTTTTTTTCAAACTACCTTGCAAGGATTCGTTCTCCGGTTTGATAATTACTTTATCTGGCTTCTTCTTAAACTCTAGCTAGCTGATAGACAGAAACCACCCTTATCCGATAATGTCATGCTGGTGGTGGTGGTCGTGGCTGACTAAAAAATTCCTTAAACATTTTTTTTTTAAATGAAAGGAAGGATGATGATATAATGTGTAGTAGCTTGTAGCTCCGGTTTTATTAGAGCAATTACATAAATAAATGGTAGTAATAATATATGCTTTTGGACTCCACTCATCCAAATGCTCATATTTTCTGTCTCCAGATTTTCTTTAAGCTTTATCACCCAGTTGATATTTGAACCCTAATAAGATTAGGTTGAATAATCTGTGAAAAAAATATAGCCAGATGTGTAATTATCAGATAAGTTATTCCTTCGTTACGTAAGCAAGCAAAGTGTGACTTGAAGGAAAAAAAATAGCAAAGCAGAGTCTTGCATTGCCCCACATTCGGACGGGTACAGAAGAGGAAGTACATACGAGTGTACTAAAACCACGGCCAATAAATTTGATCTCGGTTCCTCTATGCTAATTAATCATGAATATTAAATTTCTGATAAAGTGTTAATCAACCTATTTCTATAGATTGTAGGAGTCAGTTTTAATGCGTAGAAAATCACTACATAATGAAATTAATTGCTACCCATGGAAATCCTAATTAATATGATGATGGGCTTATTTTCATTTTCTTCATTTGCATGAGAGGAAACAATATGATAATGTAAGTTGCCGACGTAACATGCCGTGATACCTTCTGGTATGACTTTACATCGTTTTTGGAGTAATAATAATGTATGCAATGCTATGATTGGTGACAATGACTGACCTTGGAGGAGGATAAATGGATAAATGGATAACTGGTTAGCTGCAGCTATTCTTCTTATCATTACTTTGCTCCGCAGCGTCTTTTGATGGCCCTAGTCCTACGAATAAGCGAAGTGTCAATATGATTTGGAGCGACTAAAAGTTAAACGAAGGAACCACAGATATATGTAGGTAAATTGAAAGCTTATTGGATGTGATCTTCCAAAATTCATACGATAACCATCATTCACTTTAAATTGGTGGCAAGCTATTTACTTAAGTATATATAGTAAACCAGTTTAGTAATCTGAAAACACACACACAAATGTGGAGTAAACTGGCAGCATTTAGCTAAAAAAATACGTACTCACATGACCGTCTAAATGATCAAGAATTTGAGTGTTTCTATACCCAGCCCATCTGACATGTACTCTCGCCATTTGGAAGGGAACGTGACGCATTTTGGAAAGAAAAGCGTTTTGACCATGTGCAATATCGGCTGGGTCGGCCAGATCGCTATTGACACGCCATCAGTTTGACAAGTAAGCAATCAGCTAAAGATTGGATTATGTAAGTACGTCTTGCAGCTCATGAGTTGCTAGCAGGATTTCATAGATGAAGAGCGAGTATGAGGATCCGGTACTTTTCACAATTCCAAATCCGTCAGCATCATCAAGCTGCGCGTATATAATTAATTGAAGGATATGGATGAAATCGAACTTTCAAATGCAGAATTTAAAAAAAAAAGTTAAAAAGAAACGGTTGGAGATAAACGACGAAATTTTACTGTTCCTTAAGATTATTACGTAACATAAGTAAATTCTGTTTCTACAATTATACATAAGAAACAAAAGCTCACAAAACGTTGATCTAATCAAACTTACACTATAATAACAAAACAGATTTATTTAACTGTCACTTGGTTATAGTGACTGCGTCCCTTAAAAAGTTGGAAAATATCGTATAGATATGTACACTCTCTCTCTATCTGGCCGACTACTTTACAGCGTAATCTACTGAAAAACTGAAACTACAAACTGTAAATGACTCATACCTACTTTGTTTTTACAATTGTTTACTTTACTTTTTACATTATTTGGCAGTCGGGAATTTACCTTAGCCATTTCATAATGATTATAGGTATATCCGGCAAGATTCAACAGTACTAATCAATAATACGAGCGAGTTAGACCGTAATTTACAAAGGTTATCAAAAAATGCAAAGGTAAAAGCTAGAGCTGATTTTCTGTCCCGCCTCAATTGTTTTTTTTAGTCATGTTGAAAAAGTTGTACGATTTGATTTGTGAGGCACATTATTTATTCTGTTTTGATCAACTTTAGAAGTTTTTACACTTTTACTGCCATTATTATGTAAAAGTACGCTACAAAATTAAATAAATATACTAAACTTCCCAAACCAAAGAATCACGAATGTTACATAACGTAAGTAATGTATATTATTTTTTATGTATATTAGCTTCTATATCAGTATCAGAAGTTAAATCTGCAATCGTCCTTTGTACACGATGTACGAAAAAATAGTATTATACGTATGCTATATCTGTAGTATGCTTAATATGTAACAAGGTATAAGAAGTAGCTTAGGTATGTTTAATAATATTTAAGGTTGAGCCCATTGTTTCGAGTTTATCCGTGAGACACGCTCTTCAGTAGGAATTTCTCCGGGTGCGGAACCAAGCCCAACATTTCAAGGAATGCTCTCATTTCCTGCTTATACTCCTCTGGATGGTGATGCAAGTGGCTGACATGGGGCGAGCTTTCCCAAGCTTTGATGTAGACCTAAATACAATAGCGAACAATTTAAAAAAAGTGATTAACTGTGTCAATGTCAAACATAAATTTTAGGCAGCTGTTAGAGGGTGATTAGAATGTACCTTCATTCCCATGGCGTTCCAGTTATCAGCAACTTTACGAATCCCGGAAACAGCACCAACCGGATCATCTAGAGAGCACAGGAATAGGCTGGGAGCTCGAACAATGGAGTTGTGGTAGCAACGACTGGACTGGAGATAATGCTTGGTAGCGGTGTTGTGGAAAGCTGCCATGTGGTATCTGTTGAGTCAATATTGCCCATTTAAATCACCTTCAATATAGGTACCGTATATTTAGTTTTTTTTTTAAATTTATAATTCTGCCATCATCGACGTACTTTATGTACATTTCCAGACTTTTCCGCAGCACAGTGTTAGTTGGGAAAATAGCTTTGGGCGCTCCCACTGGAATGCCTTCAATGTCGACGACGCTGTCCCAGATTTGACCGGATATTTGTTCAATGAGCGGCTGGTACTTCTGCGGGTCCTGATTCATAATATTCAGAACTTCTCCCCAGAGATAACCTCCCACAGAAAATCCGTGAATCATCAACGGTCTATATAACGTACTTTCGCTTATGATATTCAGCAAGTCCCTCGCAACCACCTGCAACGTTCATCACAACACATCAGTTAGTTAAATATTGAAAGGAACAACTTTTCATATATATTTCACATGAGCCAAATAGGTATCCCACCTGAGATCCAGTAGTCGGCCACAATAGTTGTCCAGGTGTAATGCGGACAGTGAGTACATCAAACCCTTGATCCAAATAGAACTGTGCATATTTCAGAATGTGCTTCCTCTCCGACATCAGCCAGCTTAGTATAACGGAAAGGGGTCTTCCGGTTGATATAAGTTGGTTTGGACGACTTGGCATCCGTTTCACATCATCGGGGGCATCTGTCACCAGGTGAATACTTTTGGTCAGGGACATGGTCGTGACCGAACGAGATGGTATCGACGGTTGGCAAGGCGAGCCAGTAGCGAACGCATGACTGAAGGCCTGAAACAGTTATCACAATAGTTAAAGTTTATAACATAACTCGTGTCCGTTTCCATCCTCATGCAGTTTCTCACTCCCAGTCCCGACAAAGCTCTCTAAATCCATTCATAATATCGTTACAAGCTACAAAGAAATCGTATTTTAAAAACACTGTGAAGTCCTTAATCCACTGTTAAAGTTTTCTTACGTTATCGCTCGGTTATCTTATCTATCACGTACGTACAATAAATGCAATTCGCTTCCACTACAATAAACTGCCTACGCATTTTTTTAATGACAATCGTTAAATCCAGAGTCGAACCGCTTACCGCTGGGGTTCGCCGTTGACGTAGCTCGGCCTTTGCAAGGGTCCTCGCCAATTTAAATAATGTTTTGCCATTACTTGCGGACGACATTTTGTCTTTTTTTGGCTACTTAGAGAAAAAAGGGGTCACACACTGTCATACAAACCCAAGAAGGAACTTTTTGCTTTGATGATCACCGGACGAATGTCTGAAATTACGAATAAATTATATATAAATTTAAACATTATATGTAAACTACTTCATTGACAACATTATTGGCGTTTGGGACACTCTCATTGCTCCTATTTCAAACTCGTCAAGTACGTACCTTTTCCAAAGAAAATTGGATACCCCGACAGAAAGTCCAATCTAATCTACAGACCGAAAAGCCAGCCTCGCCAGTGCCTGTTCTGTAATATATAGAAACAAATAAATATAATAATTAGCACTATTACGTAATTAGAAACATTAACACGTTGAGGAGCAACCGATATACATGAAATGCCACTAATTGTAAGCAGTACCAAATAATTTAATCTGTCATCTGTACATTTTGAATGTTGAATATATTTTTTTAATAATATTTATTTTTTTTCAATTAAGTTACACGACTGATGATTATACTGACTACTGAAAAAGCAACAATATGTTTGTTATATGTAAATCGCCACTTTTGAACTGTAGAAAATTATACTTATATTAACAATTATGTATTCATTCTTCCCTAGCGGCAATACATCTCCATCTATTAGTCCATACAAAAGCAAAAAGTGAAGTGTACAGTCTAAATATTGTCCTATAGACCATATCACAAATTAGCTGAAGTTTATAAAACTTGTATATTATTACTCCAGTTAAACAACCAGTAATGTACAATCCAGTATTTAACTTTTAAAGGTATAACTTCCAGCATAAAGTTGGAAACTTTTTCTTACAGCAACACAACAATACTTTGGAACTGTCTGAGTCTGGATTATTAGAAAACGAAAAAAAATTGCCATGAAACTGGCCATATATATATACAGGGGAGTTCGAACTTAAAAGTTTGCCAATAGCTTAATTCACCTTTAAGAAGTCACTTACTAAATGGTTAAATGGCCAATTAACGAGAGTTCAGTATATGCAATGCAGGGATGTGTGTGTAGACTGACTGTTGAATATGTGAATAGAGTAAAGTGGTACACCTTGACTGCTGCCCTGCTGTCCGTCCGACCAGACACGTCTGACTGACTTTGAGACTGTCTGTGTGTACTTGAATGAGCGAGTGCGTGTCTCCTTTGCCTCAACTTTTTTTTCTTTCGTGTGTGTATTGCATTACATATATAGCTTCTGTGTATAATACTGTGCGGATTAGACTTACGATTAGACTATGTATGCATTTATCCAGCAGATATGCTCAACATTCATTATTATGTATAGCATCTACAAATCTTTTAAACTGCATTTCAGTTAAGTTTGCATAATATAGGCAAATCAATAGCTAGCAAGTGTCCTGCAAATTTTTACCATTTCAATAGATTTCTACGGAAGGATTTTCGGCTCCAAGTAAAATAAAAAGAAAATTTGCAGAAAAACCGTTTTCCGTATGATTCTATTATGGCGACAGAATTACGGAGATGCATATATGTGTAACGTTAATGTTACGATAAGTTATAAAATTCCAATGCACATTATTCTAATACTAATAGGTAACCTATGAATTTTCAGTGCTTGCCATTATGCATTTTTGTAGATATTGCATTGCAAATTTTCTTCGCAACTTGAACCATTATTCAACTTGGATGAGAGTAGTACTAGTAGTCCTTCAACTACAAAGACGCTAAGGCTATAGCCGTTACCATTTTGCCTCCCAGTTCACAGTTATAAGATGATCATAATTCAGTTACCAAGCTAAACTAGTTGCTATACAGTTTAAATAAATGTATATAGTTATGGATAAGAATGACCCATCTATGAAGAAATGGAAAGGAAGAGTAAAAAGTTTCGTATTTTCGATTTGGTGCATTTAAGGCTAAGGTATATTACCTAAATGAAGATGTAGTCGTATGTATTTGTATCTCTGGCAAGTTTGCAAATTCTCTATCTCTATCATTGCGAATTACAACTGCATGTTGAACTTCATTTTTTATAGCTAGTGTTGTTAGTAAGTAAAAATACCTCCCATCATAAAAGTTTATGCAGCATTTTTTTTTGCATGCGTGAATACGAATGGGTTGGCTCGTTGGCTGTTGTGGAATTGCGGAAGAAATTATGAATAGCAATAGCGTGACAGTGGAAGTGGCATGGCTGATAAAAAGGAATAAAAAAGTTAAATATGAACGGCGAGACAATTTAAATGGGTCAACTCCAATTTTGATATTCACTAACAACTAATATGTCATTATTTGCATGGACTCAACAGCGGTAGAAGTGGAAAATCCAAGATGAAATAGGATCAGATTTATTATGCTAATTTGTCAGGTGATCATAGGTCGTCCAGTCCCAATATATTTACCCCAGGAAAAAAGTACAGATAAGAGGCCCACTCTGTCTAATTGCACTTGCTCCAAACTGAACAGTTAGTGGTGTGGCGGTGGCGTGATGAGGAGGGTTTCTATAAATGCGAGAAATGGTATCGACATTCATGAATATTTTTTCAGGGTTTTCCTTCAACAATTTTCATGTTTAGGAAGACGATGTGAAATGTGCAATCATCCTCCAGCGTTCCAGCAAAATGGATGGGATTGACGTGTCTACAATCGTTACACACGCTTATCATAGGTGTGCTATGCATTTAGACGCAATATCGGTTGGTTTTGGTTAGTATTAGATAGAATTTTTTTTTGCTGCTTACTTAACCTGTACGGACTTATGACTTGAGAGAGTCCGGTTATATTAGCTTCGGTATATAACTAAAACAGCGCGTTGTCCATTCTTTCTGAATCCTGAGAATCTTTTGGAAGGTGGAACATTGCTGGATAAGTAAAGTGCGGAACTGGGGACTAAAGTATGAGGAAAACTGCTCATAAAATACCAAACGATCCAACAATTGGCCAACATTTTGCAACTTACCTGCCTACCCTGTTTATTTAAATGCAGTTCCAAGTTTGCGTGATCCTGAGCACCATCCCTATAATCAGTCATTCAACACACGAAAATGTACATTTATTTGATGAATGGATGGCTTGTTTCCTTGTTGAACTTATCATCATCATTCACATAAAAAAATAAAATAGCAACCAAAAGGTTAAATTCCGAAGTTCAACTCTTGAACTTTATGTCATTCATATCCATAAACAACTTTTGAAATTTAGGTGAGAGGGGGGCAGGGGGGTTGAAGGGAGTTTTTTTTTGTGTAGGGTTTTCAGGCTCTAAAAATTCAAAATTTAACTTCCAGTAAACTGCTGCAACCGGTAAACTTCAACCTATGCCAACGACACAGGGCTCTGTAATTTAACTTTTTTCGTCACTCAATTAACAATTAACAATTAATACTTCAAATTTATTCAATTAAA